>BQNB010140737.1:2666-17373 GCA_026074375.1 Tanacetum coccineum | reverse complement strand
TATCTATGCACTTTCAAACTATTTGGGACGAAACATGCAATTTGGCTAAACCTTAGGGACGATTTTTGCAATTTACTCATTATTTAATATTTAAACTATTGATTTAGTGATGAATGTTTTTAATCAAGATTTGATATAACACATTATTTATTTTATTATTAAGTTTTTTAAGTTAAAAATAAAGTTATACATACTTTATATATGGTACCTTTGATAGGATAAAAGTTGTACTTTTGATATAAAAAAAGTTGTACACCCTGTCGATAAACAAACATGTAATGTAATTATCAAATATACAAAAAATCATCTCACTATGTTAGACTTATGTTTGAGATTACTTGAATAAAAATTGCGCTTTCCTTCTTGTTTTATTTTTTATAGATATTCATAAGAGAAGAAAATGAAGTTTAAACTGTAAAGAGACGTTGTCAGATTGTTGAGGAATCAAATTAGAAATGTACTGTGTGACTTCATATAATGACGATTATTTATCATTTTGCGAGTAATGGTTTTTTAAAGCATGTAGCACGATTTGGGTTGTTCACTTTGACCTCAATCTTGTGTGGGCGAGGGTGTTTATTTTCTTTTTAGCGGGAACAGAAGAGTTAAAAATGAGTAGAAAAGAAGAAGAGAGGACTAAAACTTAATTTTTTGTACCATGTTCTCGAGTTAAGAGAGAAAAGAAGTGATAAGTGATGATTTTACGATTATACCCTTAATTATATATAAAAGTTTTATTTTTTATAAGGCCATTTAAGTAATTACTTCCTCCGTCCTATTTTTATTGTCCACGTTTTCTTTTTGTGATGTCCCAATTTAATTGTCCACCACTAAAAATAGATAAGGAAGTTTAATCAAGTTTATTATATTACCCTTGTTTGAAATTATTATTACAAACTTAAAAGAAGACTTTAATTAATTAGTTAAGGGTAAAACTGTCATTCTGTCAAAAAGTAATAAAGAGAAAACAGTCATAAATGCATTTTTTTTAAACTGTGTGTTTTTTGTCGATGGACAATAATTTTGAGACGAAGGGAGTATATTTATTAAAAGCTTTCTAATATAACTTCTCTCCAAATCATCCCACTTTTGGGAAGAAAGTTTTTAAAAAAAGTTTAGCTAAATTTACTCTCATCTTCTTTTCTCTTCTCTCTTAAAAAGAATTTATAACACGAATTTATTTTGTTTTCTTCCCACTTATTTCCTCTTCTTTCAAAATTAAAACTTAGGAACGCGACGTTAAGTGGCTAGACATAAGACACTTAATTAGCCTCTTCTAGTACTCTTCTAGTAGAGAGGGTAGTTTTAATAGGTCCCTAATTAAGAGAGACTAAGACTTTAGGCCCACATTCCCTCCTCACTGAAAAAAGTAAACACCTCCTAAGAGTAATGTAGTAACTAAAATTTTACATTATTTTAATATTAAAAATATATCTTTTAAGAATATGCTTTCACTAAAATTTATTTGCTTTAATGTATGCACTAAATGTTGCACTATTATTAATTTTATTAAAACCCGGTACCGGGTCACCCAAATGTATTTAATGCAGTGGTGGGTCGACCCGTCGGAAACCGCTAATGCTGCCTGAAACCACCGCTTCCGCCTGAAACCCGCAAACCGGTTGAAACCTAACCCGAATAAAATTAATTAAAGTCTCTTCCCTACTTCCGTCTTCTTCCTTCCTGAAGCATCTACCGCCCCATTAAATTGGGGACACGTACCTACATACGTGTTCTTCTCCAACAATAACAAGGAAAAAAAACACACAAACACACACTCATACACGGTTTAAACCATCAGATGTTAATATTGATATCCCAAAACACACACACACACCAAATCATTCCTACAGCTTACACCAAAATCAATAACCCTAAATCTTGAAACCAGGTGAGAAAATGAGCGGCCGATGCTACAAGAGGTGTTACAAGTTTCTTTAATCAATAAGGTGTAACTATTCATATTTTTTTTTAATTTTTCGTTGGTATTGATGAAGATACTTTTCTGGATTTTAGGTATGCTGACTTTTGGAAACACTCAAGAAGATGAGATGACAAAAAAGATGGAGAAGATTCAATGTTTTTTGGTGAGTGATGTAGTTTCCTTAACCGAAGAAAAAGAAAAATTTTTTATTATTGTTTTTGAATTCAGCTCTTATTGATTATGGGTTTAAGGCTTTAAGCAATATTGGATTTTAAGAAATAAATAATTACCTATTTTCATTTCTGAATCAAAACAATCATTGTAATTATTTTAGTTTTTATTTCGTATATTTTAGGTATTAGCCAGTTGAAGCTTTCAAAACAGATCTTGAAGAGTACTGTCACTCCTTCTCCTCCCGAAGCTACATATAAAGATGTCAAGTATAATAAGATTTAATTGTTGTGTTTATAGGTATTAAATTATTGGTTGATTTTTTTTATGAGGTTAGGTTGAGCTTTTGCCTTTGAATAAGTACACAAGCTAAATTTGAAAAGCTATTTAATAACCGTAAAAAGCGAGCTTATGAAATGAGCGAGTTCAAACACTTAAAGAATAAAGGTAATACGTTTGATGTGCAAGAAAAATTTTAGAAGAAAGTTTTGAACTCCAGATTAGATTGGGTTTTAAATAACTAAACCGAACCCCCGACCTGGTTAACTATGTTTCAGTATTTCATTTGATTTGTTTTGCTTTCTCGCGGTTTAGTTTTAACCCCGATCCTACCTAGCCCACTAATGTATGTTACAAGTGCACCTTATGTGTTTCTTAATCCTTGCTGTCATGGGCAAAGAAAAATGTAGATATTACTTGGTCATTTAACATGTCTCTTCTCATGTTTTCGTGATCTGTGTTATAATTATGGCAGACAATGTAATTTTAAAGGTCGAGTTAAATAGGTCAACTATTGCTTTTATATATAATGGTTGATGTTTTAATTATAAATTACATAACTACATGTAACACATATAATTCCAATAATTAATGAATTATGATATTTTTTAATTACAAACCGAGATTTATATGCAGGAATGTATATGACATGCCAGGGATTCAATGGCTTCTCTTGGCGTCATTCACATCACTACTTTTGAAAGACATGGCTCAAACATAATTGAGTACAGAGTTTAATATTCTTATGTTGTTTGAATTGTCATGAAGAATTTCTTGGTTAGTCTTTTAATTTTGTCATCTTAATTTTAAAACATTTACGATGTACAAATCAGGACAATGTCATTTTATTGCTATTCTTAAGTATATAATGTGAATATTATGTAATCTATTCGAACGTAAATTTATATTCGACGATGCAATTTAACAGCCGCAATATGTGACCTATGCGAAATCTCTTCCGAGTTCCCCCATGTGCCGCCATGCACTATTATAGAACCAAACAAAGGATGACAATACATAGTTGGAGGCATGTATGGTGTGGTCTGTCTGATTATGTAGTTCCGTAGACTTACTTCACACTTATGCCATGTTTTTTCAAAAAGTGTCAGTATTAAATGAATATTGCAGCAGCACTAAATAAATTGGCTAAACCAAGTCCGTAATAAAGATGCCACATTAGCGAAAATTTTGTTTACTTGATTACGATAATTTATTCAACTAATTTTATTAGTCCAACTAATTTATTAGTCGCGTAGTGCAATTTACCTAAGTACACTGTTTTCCTTTTTATGCAATGATAACTTGGGTTATTCAAAACATTACAACAATATTTACAAATATGGATACGTCAAGTATCTTATTGAGATGGCTTAAATAAAAATGAATTTGTTGTTGTTTTTTTTACATGTACGAGGGTATAATCTTTTACTACTAGAATACTTACATGTTATCAGTATTGGACTGGCTTAATTAAAATGAATTTTTGTTGATTTTTTTGTACATGAATAGGGTATAAGATGCTTTTGATTATGATCGTGATTAGACATGATGGCATCATTAAATTTGTCTGCTTGGGGTACGGTTTAAGGTACAGGTATGGAGTCTTTAAGCATAGTATCTCCAAAGGAGGGAAAAAAGGGACAAAAGAAGATGGTGGGTTATGGAAAACCTGAATTGTCTGGTATGTGTGCTTGACGTACTCACTTATTGAAAGTACATGTACAACCGACCAACATAAAAAGAATGTTTATCATACATCTGTAAATGTTAGAAAACACTATTTGGTTTGACTAAATAAATCGAAATAATGTATGGAAAAATTGAAACAATGCTTTAGTACATGTTCATCTAACATAGTCCTACTCTAGAAAAACCAAACATCAACACTCTCACTTTTGCTCAAATGGTTGCCAACATCGATGCTATAAGTACTACTTCTTACTGTATTATAAATTAGTATCACCAAGTCGACTAATACGCCTATGATTTTGCAGATTTTTTTGCCGATACCGAGGATGAAAATGATGGACTGAATCCGACTCTGCAGTACGAATGGATACTAACGTTTAAGACGGAAAAGCAAACGAGGTTGGTCTGTTTTTACTTTTTACATAGAGACACAAAGCAGTTTCTTGCTAGGAGCCTCAGCTAGGATCTATATTTATATGTATTTAGAATACATGTATGAAATTAGCTTAAAATTTTGAACTTTTGTTGCGTAATACTACGTAGTGGACTACTAGAAAACTGGAACTAAGCCCAAAAAATGTTGTTTGGTTTGGTCAAATGTGACTGAAAGATCAGTAATTCTGCTTTTTAGATTTTTGATTGATACTAAAATGCATTAGAATAAGAGTATACACTTATTCGGATGATCATAAACTATTGTCGTATGCAGGTTAGGCCATCTGCTTAATGTGCGTAACCACCGCCTGCATGAATGATTTTAATCAATGCTCGAAAAGACATGTCAAAAGATTGAAAGGTACCAATTAAGCATCTGAACTTTAAATTGTTTCTTGATATGTGATCAAGCTAGCCTTGCTAGGATCTCTCAATTTGAATGTCAGAAAGCTTTGTTTTACCTTTTGTGCTACAAAATCTCGGTTAGAATTTCTAGGAACGCTTTCACCCGTTTGGTCGTTTCCTTACATCTCCAAGAATATACACGAACACTTGCTTCACTCACTGCAAATCCAAAACTTAGTCAGCACGGTATGAAAATCCTACATCGAATTTGGACGATAGGGCGTAAAATGTTTTGTTACATCTTTTACTTTGGCTATTGATGTATATATATCGCAGGAAACTAATAAGGCGTACTCGGTGGAGACAGTCAAATGAGGACAGCAAGTTGTTGAAGTCAACCCACATGTAATCTCATTATCAATTTTGTAAAGAAAAAATAGTTCATAAATTTGTGTGTTTGGTCGTACTGGCGTCCCGCTGTTGGGTTAAGTGGGTTTAGATTGACCCACACAACACTTTGGTAGGTTTAGTGAACTTTAACCAGGCCAGAAACAGGGTCTGTTAACGCAATTAGGGATATAAAGTCGATTACAATAATTATGTGAACAGAACATATGAGTATTTAGGCATGATCCAATCGTAGAATATCCTCGAGTTGGATAGCAAAAGCCGCTTCAATCAGTTGTGCATTTCTTACTTTTACGAAAGCTCAGTTAATCGAAATTGCAATTAAGAATAGATTTGTTGGAATTTTTGTGCACTTGGCTGTAATTGTGAAGGTAAGTCCTCACACAACAGGTATAACCCAGACAGGCATCATCACATGGACTACTGTCCTCAGTCCTCAACGGTTGGACTGATTAAAGAATTAGCGGATATTTTAGTGTTTAAATGAGATGTGAAATTGGTGTGAATTAATAATATAAATATTCGTTGCTTTTGACATTTGCATAAAGAAGGTATATTTCAGTTTCAGTCACTTATTGTCAAGCGACTCTCAACATAAATGTTTCTTTGTTATCTCGGTGGCTATCAAAATCCTACATCGAATTTGGACGATAGGGCGTAAAATGTTTTGTTACATCTTTCACTTTGGCTACTGATATATATATATACGTATCGCAGGAAACTAATAAGGCGTACTCGGTGGAGACAGTCAAATGAGGACAGCAAGTTGTTGAAGTCAACCCACAGGTAATCTCATTATCAATTTTGTAAAGAAAAAATAGTTCATAAATTTGTGTGTTTGGTCGTACTGGCGTGCGTCCCGTTGTTGGGTTAAGTGGTTTAGATTGACCCACACAACACTTTGGCAGGTTTAGTGAATTTTAACCAGGCTGGAAACAGGCTCTGTTAATGCAATTAGGGATATAAAGTCGATTACAGTTTGCGATAAGAAACACAAACGCCATCTGCATATCTCAAAACCAGCTGAATAAGAAATGACCCAAACACCCTAACAATGGAGCGAAATGGACTTTCTCATACTACAAAACTGTTCTGTAACTTAAATTTGTTTATCTCATTATTTGGTTCGCTTCTTGGTGAATATCCTTCACTATATGTAAGTAACGACATTGATGCATCATTTTGTAGGTAGAGAACCTACCACTAACTTTGGAGTCTGAAGAGCACTATTTTGCCTCTTTTGTTTATCCTTTGCTAGAAGAAACACGTGCTGATCTTGCTTCTTCCATAGAGATCATGTATAGAGCTTCATTTGCTGAAATTTTTCATTGGTTAAAAGTAATGAAGACAATAGTACATCTTAAAAAGTCAAGGCATCGAAACTAATTGAATTCAAGAGGGGTTCATCGTTTTTGTGATGAATATAACAACTCAGAATAGAATATGGAAAAGACTAACCACTTTAATGAGCCGCGTTGATGCTGACGATCGGTCAAGTAAGTATGTCAACAGTTTTTTTGGTCTTTTTATAAAAAATAACTAAATGTGTTTAACGATTATGCCAAGAATATTTTTTACACGAATTATGTAATTCTATACATTAGTGCAGCGTAGGAGGTTTTCTGAGTTTAGAATACAATTTGGGCGACTTTCAATCATTTGACCCATTATCATTTCAACAAAATTGATTTAGTTAAATCATTCGAGAAGATACAATAATTTCTTGATATAATTTCACCTCTTGGTTGATCTTAGTGTACTATAATTTATTGATACAAAAGCATTTAGAGCATTTTTTTTCTTGGTTAAATAAAGTGGTGCTTTAATAAGTAGGTTATAGCGAGACTAACTTATGATAAGAAATGGCGAAGAGACCGGTATTATGAGACTTTATTGGGAAAGAAAACTACTAATCTATCATGAACCATCAAAATAACGTTTATATGCTTCTTTTATAACTAATTGTTGGAGTATTCACTTAATTACTATAATGATTGAATCACGCATTAAAAAACCGGTGTCAAAAGCTTGGTCAATGTCAATAGTGTAATTTAAAATGGCAATGCACCTGATAATCCCAAACTCATGTACTCCCATTTTTTGATGAGCAAAACGCAAATAGGCTAATTTGATTGTTTTAACGTTTTTTTTGCAAGCAAGCAACCGAAAAGAGATGGTAGACCGAGGAAGCACATTTATCCAGGTTAAGTTAATTCCATGAACAATTGGTTTTGTATAAGTATGTAGAAATAGTCAATGGCCGGCGAATGGTCAAAAACATGTGGGAGTTGAACTATGTTGTTTTTTAGATGTGGGTCAAAACGGACGCTTTCTGTGAGTACAATTTCCCATATTTTTAAATTCTTAGGTATCCCTTTTGAAATTTGGAAATTGTTTACAAAACTTAATGTCATTCTCCCCTTCCCCTTGTTTAGCTAAAGAATATAACTTACCTGTTGAGATAAGATTCACTCAATTGACCCATTCCAATATATTTTCATCTCCTCTTTGACACTCACATGCAAATAATTACAGTGATGATGAACGCGTTTGAGTACGTTTGAGATATGCTCACAATGACTAAAAAACGTAAACACACTTCTAGTTTTAACGATGTGTATTGAAAGATGATCAACAATGCGTACATAGTTTAGGGCGTATGTCAAACCCACCCGTATAATCCTGTATGCCTTCATATCTAAATCATTCTAATATTTCAAAAAATGGTTTCGGCACAAACTCATAAATAAAACTTAGAAATGAAATAAATATCCGAAGTAATATTAAGTATCCTTAAACATTGAGTCACAATGTCAATTTTTATACTTATTCGTATCTAATTCTAGGTGCAAGAACATGCAATCAATGATAGGTAAACTCATTGATGTAGAGGCTAAATCAATCAAACAGTACACAAATAAAATCTTTTGGTTCATGAGGAGATCGAATGTTGACGCTCAGGCGAAAAGGAACCAGGAAGGCTAGACACATGTTTGTGCAATTGTAAAAGTTTAGGCAAACTTAACCAAGTTGATACAAGTCTTCAGATATGTAAACACGATCTTTTTTTCTTCCTTTTTGCTAAAAAAATTATCTTTAACTTGAGCAAACACGTTCCGAAACAACTTTATACATCGCTACCCGAGCATTTGTAGCCACACAATTAGCTGTACAACTTCCATATCCTTTATAATGAAAAAACGCTCTATACAAAATGCATCGCAGCGAAGCGCGGGCATCAAACCTCGTTTATTTAAACAAGCATGTTTTATTAATATCAAACTAATATTTGTCTGTTCTTTCAATATTAGTTATGGAGTTTTTACTTGGACTTAGCACTCAAAAAACTAACAACATTAGTAAAAGTAAGACATATAAAATGTAAGGGTATTGCGTGAATATATGTACAAACAATAAAAAAAGGTTAGTTTCTTAATACTGTGAGGTCCATGTTCGTTTATCGTTTCTATTCAAACAGCCATATGATATATTTGTTGATTTCTAATTAACAAAATATATATCATTGTATTAAGATTACAAAAGCATATAAAAGAACTAAATATGAAAAGGATGCCCGACCCAATCTAAAATAAAGATATAAACCGAAAACTACGGTTAAATTTGAAAGTTTTTAAGTTTAGTGCAATGAATAGTGTTGCATTATATTTAATGCAATTTGAGCATCACTATTCATTGCACTAAAATAATGCACATATTTAGTGCTTACATTGGAGAGGTTTTTTCACACTTTTGCACTATCTTAATGCAAAAATGTACAATTAGTGTCTATATTGGAGATGCTCTAAGGCCACCCGTAATGGTCACTAAGTGAGGTTTGGCGTGCGGTTCATCGTGCATGGTGATGGGTTTTTTTGAGAAAATTCCATTTGTAGCCCAAAAAAAAATCTGGAATGCAATCCTAACCCAAAAAACATTTTTTCATAAAATTAATCTAGGGCAACTTGGCTTATGGGCAACTAAGAAAAAATGTGTCAAGTGTCTCGTATGTGTAAGGTATAAATACGTAATATCATTTAGGACAACTACTACTTTTGGGGCGAATTGTACTTAGGCCAACTAGTCATTTAATAATTTCACTCTAATATTTTATTTGAAAAATTACTTACACAAAAGTACATTGTACATGGGGCTACTTGTACCTTAGGGCAACTTAATTTTTTTTTGGGCAACTTGATATTTTTGAATTTCTTATTTGTATTTGTATAATAAAAAATATAATTTAAAATGTTTAAACACACTTTACTGGGTGTAAATTTGTTTTGTATACATTCTTCATCATCTCCCGCACTTCCATACTGTAGCCGACCTTTCCTTTTCTCCATCTTCTTCATCTTCCCTAAGTTTTCCATCTTCTCCCGCTCAATACGTCTGTTCTTGTTATCTTCGACCGTCACTGTTCATCATCACTTTCGCCGGATCATAATGTGGTATAACAGGGTACGTAATTTCATTTCTTAGTTTGAATTTTTCATACCCATTTATATTGTAGGTATACTTGTTGATGTTTGCATTATAGAAGTCAATTACTTTTATGTTAGATTGATGACTCTTTAAGATTTGAAAATAAAGCGGTTAACCTGATGTTTAGTATATGTTTCATCAAAAAAAGTTTAAGATGATCGTTACTTCCCTTAAGTGAATTATTTAGTTATTTTGTTGTTCAATTTAATTATTTAGTTTCTGAAAGTTATTTTGTTGAATTTTTTTCTGGACTTTGAATCTAAAGTCATAGTTAGGAGTAAATTGAACTACTTTTGGTTAATAAACCAAAAGTTAGATGCCAATCGAAGAAACTTGTTTAGGACTAGTTGTTTCGGGTGTTGGTTGGATCTATTGTTTTTTGACCATGAACCACAATTCGTAGATTATATGCTACGAAAAAAACATAAAGTCGATGATTCTCATTATGATATGCCCCTCATTTATTATACTGAAGGTCATAGCTTGCATTTTGGTCGTCCAAAGTTTGCTCTCATTACTGGTTTGCCTTTTGACACAGTAAACTTTGGTTTATATACTTCCGGTGAGCTAAAGTTTCGTAATAGAGTTTTCCCACATTAGCTAGGATTAATTGTAACCAACTTAGATGTTATTGGTGTTATTGAGGATGAAGAGACATTTCGGAAGCTATGTGATGAAGACTCCATACGTCTTTGCCTGATTTTAGCTTTAGAGATTATATTTATGGGTCGGTTGTTGACATGCCCGATGGATGATACCTTGTTCCGGTTGGTTGAAAATCTAGAAGATTGGAATTGTTTTTCATGGGGTGAGCACATATGGACACATTTATACAACGAAATTAAGAATGTAATAGAAAAGCACAGTGATGAGCACTATTTTGGAATGAAGAAAGATCGCATGTATGTTCTTACATATACGTTGTCTGGCTTTGTTTTTGCTTTCCAGGTAAACCACTTAAAGATATATTGTAATTATTTAGTTCCCTTGTTAAATTTTAATGTGGCTATAAGTTTTTAACTATAAGTTGGTATATTATGTAGGTTTGGATCTTTGAGTCATTTGAAAGATGTAATTGTTGGTGGATTAAAGATCTAAAAGTTATACTAAGAGCACTTGGTTGGTCGAAAAAATCTATCTTTAAAAGATCTGATTGTTGTTACCTTTTTGCAAAGGTTAAAGCATTTTCTTTTAAATATCATTAATAATATGATATAAAAGGTATTTGATTAGTACATCTCATAAATTATGTGTATAATATATATATATGAGTCTACGACAACTACTGATATCAGGCCTACTATAGCTGAGTACGATTCATCATGGTGGATACGCAACCATGTTTTTTTCGGCAACACGTTCCAAAGGCTCCGGTCATAGAACATCATAGTCTTTATGAAACATATCTTTTAAAGTTGGAGAAGTCACGCAAACGTGCGTATTCAAGTTTCAGAGTATCATTTAGTGTTTGCACGACTGATATCATTAGTAAAAAAATGGCTTAAGGATGAAGTTATTAGTGAGCTAAATATCCGTGTTTTTAAACTTGAGACTATTATGCAGGTTAATGATCTAGTTTTATTTGAATTTATTCCCACTACTGTTGCGGTTGTCGTAAGGGACTTCTACAAGAAGTTTTACAACTCCCTAGGTAGTGTACCTAATCGTTGTAGTGTAGTATAGGCAAGACTCGGGGGTTGTTATCGTTCTCCAGGGGAATAGGTTGGAAAGGCTTGATCACGGTATAACAGAATTCTAGGGGTTGAGAGAAGATTATTTTTGTGTTTTTTATATTTTATGAAAGCAGTAAATCATATGTTTGAGAGGTTGGTTTGGTTTTAACTATTAAACTAAATAATAATCTAAGCTACTGGTGATAACAATATAATAAAAGATTATGTTTATTTAATCATGTATAACTCCCTAGATTGCTTCTCCTAGTGTTGTTGCTTTGTCACACTTGTGATGATCTATGTAATTATTTTCTAAGTCATGAAAGAATTACACGAACCCGCCGTCTATTTAATATTCCGTTAAGGCAACGCAGAAGTAAGGTAGTATAAAGACTATTACAAGGCCCTTAAGAATATATTAAATGCATTTGAAATATATTAAGAGTGGATCAACCATATAAGGGGCAAGGTAGTATGAAGACTGTTACCCGATGGTATCCTTTCTACACAATCATGTTTTCCTAGACATATCAACAACAATACAAACAAAGCTAGTTTTCTAAGACCTAACATTCATATTCATCACAAGAAGCAACACCACTGAGATCTACATCCTAGGTTTCATACAATCCTAAATAAACACAATAGAAGGTTTAGCCAAGCATGTTAAAGATAAAGCAAGAACAGATAAGAATCACACAACAAGACATATTGAATGATTAAGATAGTCTTACTTGATTAAAACATGAATTGAAAGAGGTACAATAGGGTTTTAAGGCCCTAAAATCATCCCTAACAGCTGCTAAACAAACTAGGGTTCGTCCCTTTCTTTTACTCTAAAGTTACACACTTAAAACCCTAAAAATGGATTTGTATATATAGGAAAATTGCTGCGACGGCGTCGCGTTTTAATCGTGACGCCGTCATGAGTAGAATATTCTAGATAATGGGTTGGGTCGTGCATTCTGACGCCGTCTTGAGATCTTGTGACGCCTTCTTGGTATGAGTTGTGACGGTGTCACGTGTAATCTGTGACGCCGTCTCCAGCTTCTAAGTAGAAATTCTTGAGAGATCTTGGTGTAGGTTCGGAGTCTTGTTTGTTTCTTCCTCAAATGAGCCCAATTCACGTGTATTTCCTCCAAATGCCTTCCAAATGCTGAATACCTAAAAATGAATGATTAAGTACCTATTTTGGGCATAAATGCACGATTTAAGGGGTTAAACGATCCTAAAAAAGTGTATAAAATGACACCTCATCAACTACAATAGCCAATGGTATGTGTTTAGTTACACATACCTTTTACCTTTAAAAACAAGTTAAAATAACCAAAAACGGACTTAAAATGCCAAAAATATGCTTGTTTTGCTAATTGTGTTGTGCAGGAACGGATATCTAAGAAAAGGACGAAAAACGAAACCAAAACGACAAAACCGGACACAGAATGGAAAAGTGTGGTAAAGACAAAGTCAAGACAAAGCCCAAGTGTGAAAAAGTCAACCAAAGTCAACCCCGACAAATCCAAAGTAAAAAAAAAAGAAGTGAAGAAAAATAAGTTTAGGGGCCAAATTTGCAAAGTCCCTAACTTATTTAATGAAGAAAATGAAGAAAATGCTTGAGGGGACTCATATTGCCAATACACCAAAGATATGCCACATGGGCCATTTCTGCCAACCCTAGAAAGTTATACACCACAAGGACTTGTCGTGAAATAACAAGTATCACCCTGAGGGGGTGTTTCTGTCAAATCCCCAAACTATTAACACACAAGGACGAAACTTGAAATACCCTTATTACACTTGAGGGGCCTTTCCTGCCAAAACCTCAAACCCATACCCCGTTTTGAAAACACTGTATATCTTCCAACATCATTTCCCGCCAAATCTCCACACCCCCTCCTGTCACTTTCACCCCTCGTTTACTGTTCATAATCCTCCAAAACCATCACTCTCCCTCACCCACACCCACATGGGTCAATGAACACGCTGGCAATCCCTAGTGCGACTATTGGCTATGGAAATCAAGGGCTTTGATTATTCGGATTGGTGAGCAAGCAAAGATTAAGGGCCAAGATGGACTTTGGATTCCACACACACACAACAAACACACTCCCTCAACTGTCTCTACAAAGAAGCACAAAGAGAAGAGGACAAGAAAGAAAAAACCCTAGCTCGTTTTCTATAAAAAGCTTTTGTAAAGCCATATATAATGGAGAGTTAGTTTTTAGTGAGTAGTTAGTTCAGTTTAAAATTTAAGGTTTAACATTTTATGTACTTGTATTTTTTAAGGTTAATGAAAATTTCAGCTTATATTTTACTTTGTGTTCCAAGTCTTCCATTTTAACTTAAGCTCATATAAGACTTCATATAAGCATTTTTACTAAGCCTGTTTTAAAACTTTGATACAAGATACCAAGAAAAATTAAAAGGAAAAAAAAGTCACTGTTTGATAAGCTAAGGGAAGAATGAGCAAACTTGGATGGCTCATTGGGGTGCTTAGTATAGCTTATTTATAAGCTAAGGGGTAGGATTAGAGCTTATTTAGGTATTCATACACTCCTATTTTGAGCAAGGAGCCAAGGTACACTTCCTTTTAAATTTTTGCTTTTAGTTACTGTAGCATTGCTTATTTTTAGCTTATTGATGACTTTTTGTGCTTATATGTGTTTAGTTATGCTTAAGAATGCCCTTTAGTTGCTCTTGTATCATTTACTTGTCATTTGCCTAAAAACTGTCTAGTTAGCTTATTTCTACTGTTAGCTTATGAGCTTCTTTTTCAAGTGCTTATTTGTTTTTGCTTTTCACTTTTTATTATTTAATATTGCATGTTTAGTAGTTGACTTTAAAATTTAGTGCTTAAACTAGCCTTTATAGTTTTAAAATCCGTTTTTAAGAATATAAAGGGGTGTTTGGGTTAAGCCCAAAATGGGTCAAAATGGAAATGTCATGGGTTGGTGTCACTTTGCCAACTTTGGCTTAAGTCATTAAGCTCTTTTGAGTCTGTTTTCCAAAGTTCTAAGTTCAAAAAGTGTTTTTCAAGTTTTTTTCATTGTTTTCTTAGGTCTGCTAGTTTTAGAAAAGGGTCAAAGTACTTATTTGCTTAAGCTTTAGAAAACCTGAGTTATAGTTTCAAAGGGTGTCATTTTTGAGTGTCAAAAATTAGTAGTCAAGTCTAATTGGTGTCATTTGCCATTTGTTATAAACTGCCAACATTTTTTAGTTTTTCAAAAGGTCAAAATGTGTCCCAATTTCATTCAAAAAAATCAGAGGGTAAATCAGTGTTTTAGGTTCTAAAAATTTGTGC
>BQNB010140736.1:0-17373 GCA_026074375.1 Tanacetum coccineum | reverse complement strand
AAAGGAACATCAAATCTGTTAATGGCTGGTAGTTTGCCAAAAACTACAAAGCCAACTTAGTTGGATTGTAGGCAACAGGATGTTGCCGAGTAGCTGAAAAGATGTTGCTGAATTGCTGAAAAGACAAGGTTGCTGCTAAAGAAGGATAGAGTGTGCAAGATTAAGAAATGACAAAGAATGTTTGGATACATCCTCTGTGTGTTAAAAGAAGATTAAAGGATTGAAGAAACATGAAGTTAAAAAGGTTTAACTTTCATGTTTAAGGGAGGATTGTTAGGATTAATGTTTTCTTAACTTAGTACCGACAGTACAAATAGTTAGTACTGACAGTTATACTTAGTACCGACAGTACAAAGTAGTAAGTACTGTTAGTTAGTTAGTACCGTTAGTAGAAAGTTAGTTAGTACCGTTGAGAAGATATTTAAAAGATATTTATGAGATATTTTAAAAAAAGATATGTAAGCCTTTTAGGGTTATCCTTGATATATAAAAGGAACCCTAGGCTTAGTTAGTACTAGTTTTTGACATACGTTATAGCAAAATATACACAATTATCTTTGTTGCAATCTGTAATCCTCAAGAACACTTTAACAAAGTTGTTTTTCAGTTGTTTATTGTTCTTCTTAAGTACTTGTGTTTAAGATCCGCCATTTACATATTGTATTCAAGTCATTTGTTTTCTACTAGTCATTCGTTTAAAATTTTTTTTATATCTTGGCTATCAGCCTTTATAGGCTGCAATGATCCATACGGTTATTGTAGGGACTTTCAGTACTAATGTATGAAAACTATACTATAAGTACTCATTTAGCGTACTAAGTATTAAGATGGCTGTCTAACTTCATACCTTACAGGACTATTATTCTTCCCCTTGGGCTAGTTATAAAGTGCTCTTTCCTCCCTCATACCTGTTTGAGACAACTTTTAACGTCAATTAAAGCCATCCAATATTTCTACGCAAATCACCAAAAACAGTACTGTGTCTTGTGTCAGTAGTAACCACCAATGAGCAATACAAAACATATAAGTATCCAGACGACACCTTTTTAGCGACACCTTTTCAGTTGCTAAATTGTTACTAATCCTTGTCTTTGATCTATTCTTCTTGATGTCGTGTGTTATGCATCATACTAGGGTTCATATCAAATCAAATCTCGATTTAGACTCTCACCAAAGCTAGTAGAAACTTAATGTATCACCGATTCATGTTTTTATTATAATGTGGATTTGTGAATATCCTATTTGCAACGAATTGAACACCAAACACCAAAAACATGAGATCATGACCACTTTTTCTTCTAGATTCAGACATCAATACACCTTGTAGATCCAAGATCAGAGCCACCGAGGCTCTGATACCTCTTGTTGGATCGTTTATAGCTCGAGAATGATTAGTTCTCATCTAGGATCATGATTAACAATGATTAATAAATTTGCACAGCGGAATAATAACATAGAATCAAAGTTACTTCAAGGTTTTTATTTTATTCATCACAGCCCCAAATACTATTTGATCAGAATAGATCGGTTACTCTAACTAGTAACAGGGATTTACAATCCTTGAGGCTAAACTATAGACGTCTACAACTATCTACTAACTAACTAAACGTGTATACACACACGTTTTCTTTTAGTCGACTCTCATTGAGAACACACACTTTTCTGGATAACTAAAACAATATGCCTGAACCTCCTTTTATAGCATAAGGAGTCAAGGCTTACATGGAAACTAATAAAAGATATTAATGAGAGAATCAATTAATTATTCATCTTTATCTTTTACCAAATCTGATAGAATCCTCCAATTCTTATCTTTTGTAGAATTCTTCAATTACAGCTTTGGCCCTTTTTGTTTCCATCTTGTTTCATTCTTGTTTTGTCTTATCAACTCAAATATAATTCCCAACAGTTTGTGGCCATGCATAGATTTGGGTTACTCTCGTACATGTGGGTTTGAGTTTCAATCGTATCACTGAATCTTAAGTGAGTAGTCGAAGAGTAGCGGAATTGAGGCTTAGGATCGCGTTAGACGTTGCTAGCGGTTTGTTCATGTTCACATATAAGTTGAGCTTGGGTCGTGTTGGATGTGGGTTGTACGATCAGGTTGCATCGAGTGTGGTGTCTGGCAATCGAGTTGGCATCCAATAACTCGTGATTCCGGTGCCTATCTATTCCGCGATGTTTTTGACTCGTAGGTAGTTTAAGCGATGATATTGCTCATACGTTATTTAGAATCATAACAAATTCGCCTTTCCATTGAAAAAAAATCGTGTGCCAATTAGCTATATTTGAAAACCAATACTAACAAAGAACCGTATTCAGTTGAAGATGAAATCATGAAGATTACAATTTACTCTTATCAAATAATTGTTATCCATTTCAATTTATATATGGGATTTAATTGATTTTATAAATTAATAAATCTAGGTATTTGAACAAAAGAATATGTGCATGGAGGATCAGATATCTTAGATGACGTAGGTCATATTTAGCATAATATATAATCATTTTTGTAAATTACATGCACACGTAAATTTCAAATCATTGTTATAGAAATACTTTGTATTTTTTTATAACCGATGATATTAAGAGTAACTATTATTATAATGGTTGATCTAACTAGTTGGCTTTTTTCATGTCCGAGTGTATCATGTAGTTATTAATAAGTACTTTACTTTCTCTAGGTCGCGTTTAGGAAGTTATACGTTCGATGGATTTGCCTTGGTGTTCTTGTTGTATTTCTCATATGCCAAAGGAGGTGAGTTTTCGTGGCCCTTTTTTCTTATGTTTTATTGGGGGAAAATGGTACTCAAATGTGGTTTTGAATATTTTTAGTGCTGTGTTTAATTAATTTCATATTTTGGACAAAAGTGTTAATGTATTGCTATATGTGTGTACATTTATGTGTGTAATTGGGACATGGATTATCAATATATCTTTGGGTAGTGGCTCCTTGTGATACGGATTCGTATACGAGTGGGTAAAAAGGATAAACCTAGGCGTAACCCTAGCGGCAATCGTTCTTGGCCAACCAAGTAACAATCGACGGCGTTGTTCTCCGGCCAACCGAATGAACAAGAAACAAAACTGTTTCGAGAGAAATTCTTTATTCAATTCTTAAAAAACATCTCTCAATACAAAGAATAGTCTCGATATTTATAGGACAATAAGAATCAATCTAAATATAGATTGATTTAACTTTCCTATTCCTAAACATGTAATTAATTGTAAATTAAATGTTTTCGTAACAGCCTTTATTGACTACGCATATTTGACTTTGACTAAAATAAATAACTTGGAAGTTTCGGTTGGATTGGATCTTCAAAACATTTAGCCGACCCTAGCCACTTTCAGTGGGCTCAGCTTGGGTTGGGCTAAGTGGGCTTCCTCCTTGATCCGTATCATCCTCCCCCTCTAAAAAATGACTCGACCCCGAGTCATCATCAAAGTCAGCATTGGGCGTATACGGAGAGAGGTCAGCAACATTAAAAGTACTAGAAACACCATAGTAACCTGGCAATTCACTTGTACGCATTATCATTATTTTTTCTTAAGATACGATAACGGACCATGGTCTGCGCGGGTTGAGTTTCCCAAAAAACGACCTTGGCGGAGGGGAGGGGTGGGAATACCGGGCATGTCTCAAATGTATCACACAAGATCGCCTTTTCAAAAAGGTCCCTGGCTTACGATGCTTGTCGCCGGTTTGGTATTGTAGATTTGTGCTGGTACGATTTGCTCGCGAACCTGTGCTTGTAATCGTTATCTGGCGGGCTACGCTCGTCCCCTTCAGGCACTAAAGACCCATCATCCACATAAGAGCAAATCAAGAGGAGTCTAAAAGGATTGCGTTCCATAAACACAAGAATGGACTACGGCCCGGTAGAGCTATGATTGGAGCGATATGATGCGAACTCGCCTGTGGTAAAAGCAACATCCACAAATGTTTCGGTTTTCACCCACCAAACCAACGAAAGTAAAACTTCCATGTCTTCTATTAGTCACCTCGGTTTGTCATCCGTTTGAGGATGTGTGTCACTACGTGAACTAACTAAAATTAAGCTTAGCCCCTCAATCGCTTCCACAAATGTACGCAGAAAGGATAACAAACCGTAATAGTCTCGGTCAGAAGTGTTAGATTATCGGGAACACACCATGTAAGGCATACTAATTTAGGCAAAATATAGTCGAGCTACCTGGATGGCGTCAAATGTACTTTGAACACGGCGAGATAAATGGAGACATTTTTGTGAAACGGTCAAAGACTACCATGATGGTATCTTGTCTGGTCTGTTGGGTGAATGGCAGGCCAAAAGGATTAAAATCATTAACTTACGTCTTCCCAAGGTCCTCTGCGGGCGTAGGTAAGGATTATTAATGAACCTGATTAGTGTGCTGCGTCTTGGCTATATGGCACACACGACAACGGTTAATAACTTTTTGCACATCTCTAGCCAATTTGGGCCAAAAAAGTCGATCCCCCACCAAGGCAGCTGTTTTTGCTCTTCCAAAATGACCAGCAAGTTCGCCTTGGTGGCACTCTAATATAATAGCCTCCCTCGAAGAAGAAACGGGAACACATAAACGACGCCCCTTGAATAGAAAACCATCCCGCACCCCCCGCACAAAAGTCACGAAAGACATACCACGTGACATTTGTCCCCAAACTCCTTAAAATCCGGAATCATCCTGATTCAAGGTGCAATAAGGAGCATTCCCCGAAACCTACCTTGATAATAAGAAGTAGAAGATAATTCGCGGGGCGGCGGCCTCATGAGCATCATGATGTTGGGGTAACCTGTTAACAAGCCCCTCTAAGTCATGGTGTGGTGTTGCTTCTCGCGTGCAGGTGGAGCATCGTGGCGGGGGTGATACGGTGGCTATCGGGTGAGGTTCGCACTGCGGTTTGGGATATTGGTAGTAGGGGAGTCGAGAGCCTGCTGGGGGTATCGCGATCGTGTATATACATGGTCGCCCTCAACAAAAATTGACATGCATTGTCAATCGGGAACTAAACTACGCTCCATTAATCGTCTGTATTCTTCACTTGCCATTGGAAAAGTGGGCTATGACATCGTTGAGTAACTGTTGACAAGATGTTCCACATGTGGGAGCCTTGGTTGGGGAGAGGGGCGGGTGGCTGTCTGTATGGGTAGACCCCAAAATGTGTATCCATGGGTGGTAGAACCATATTCTCACCAACTTCCGGCCATCAATATTACAGTCCCCCTTGCAAACCTAACCCCTTAGCCTCCCCCCCCCCCCCCCCCGGTGCTCTCTGAGTACAGTTTTCCCCCCCCCCCACCCTCCCCCCCTGTTACGTTCCCCCGCCGACCCCCCCCCCCCCCCCCCCCCCCCCCCCCCCCCCCCCCCCCCCCCCCCCCCCCCCCCCCCATAGCACCCCCCCCCCCCCCCCCCCCCCCCCCCCACACCCCCCCCCCCCCCCCCCCCCCCCCCCCCCCCCCCCCCCCCCCCCCCCCCCCCCCCCCCCCCCCCCCCACGTGGGTATGTCATCTGATCAAGGACAGCAGTGTTAAGGCAATCGGCGGGTAACAAGGGCTCACCCGATCAGGGTAAACACTTCAGTCTCGGCCTCGTCTTCGGTGGTCATAAGTGGAGCAACTTCTTCAATAAGTGTGAGGAACTTGTGTATTTGGGACACCCCTCTTTAAGTGGACTATTCTTTGCATTTAAAACAACGGAGTGAGGAGGTTGTTGGAGTTGGTGAGACGCCGATAAGGGCTGGTGGTTTGGCTTTGATTGGGCCGACCCGAACAGGGCCTGTAGCCGATTGTGGTGCACGGCTAGAAGAGCCAAAACGAGTTGTTGTTTTCTGTTTTGCCAATAGCTGTTTTTCCACTTTGAGTGCCAACCTACAAACATCATGAAACGAAGTTAAATATTGTTGCAAAATAAACTAAACATCAGAGATATCAGTACGACGACCACCCAAATAAAACGTGCAAATTGTTGGGTTCTTTGTTTTCCTCTACGCCACAACGCATACGAACACCTTCAAACTCAGAAATAAATTCCTCTACCATAAGGGTTTGTTGTTTGAGGTTGTGAAACTCCAGATATGAATCTTGCTTGTGAGTCACGGGCAAGAACTTTTTTTCCATGAGCCGCTTCATCTTGTCCCACGATTCAACCATGTTTTACTTTCTTATGGTACCGTTGATTTTGCACATGATCCCACCATAAAGAAGCAGACTTTTTTAATCGAATAGCAACGAGTTTTACCTTGATATGATCAGGTGTGTCACGAAGATCAAATATACGGTCCACTGTGCGTAACCAATCAAGAAAATCATCCGGGCATAAACGTCCTTCAAATTCTGGGATTTCTGTGCGAATACCCAAGGAGCGGATCAGATCAGTCTTTGGTGGTGCTGGGGATGGCCGACGGTGTCGTTGGAGAGGGGCCCGCTGGCGCGGATGACGCTGGTGATAAAAAATATTTTCGAATTCACTACCTTCGTTTTCATATTCTTTGACAGTTGAGTCGGTTGATGTGTCTTCATACTGTCTTTCGTATCTATCGAACGGATTGATTTCAAGTTCACGAACCCGTTGACGAAGTCTTTCAATCTCGACATCGCGAGGATCACGCTCGTCATGCCTGTTGCCTCTGGCGGCGAATCTACGGCCTTGGCGGTGATGATCTTCGTTCCCCGACATCTTGAGATTTCCTCGTGCTTGAATACCAAATGATACGGTTCGTATTCGATAGTGGTGTAAAAAGGATTAAATAGGCGTAACCCTAGCGGCAATCGTTCTTGGCCAACATAGTAAACAAATCGACGGCGTTGTTCTCCCGGCCAATCCGATAATGAACAAGAAAACAAAACTGTTTTGAGGAAGAATTTCTTTATTCAATTCTTAAAAGTTCTCCAATACAAAGAATAGGTCTCGTTATTATAGGACAATAAAATCATATTAAATATAGATTGATTTAACTTTCTATTCCTAAACATGTAATTAATTGTAAATTAAATGTTTTCGTAACAGGCTTTATTGACTACGCATATTTGACTTTGACTAAAATAAATAACTTGGAAGTTTCGGTTGGATTGGATCTTCAAAACATTTAGCCGACCCTAGCCACTTTCAGTGGGCTCAGCTTGGGTTGGGCTAAGTGGGCTTCCTCCTTGATCCGTATCACCTTGTATATATCTTTGGGTAGTGGCTCCCAGCGTATCTGTCACACCCCGACAATGGCAAAAACTCAGAAGCGCAACATAATGATCAATCATAACATAAGATACAATATAGAGAAAACTACAATGCATAAACTTTAAGTGTTACGAAGACCATCAACTTTGAAAAACCTCGAGTGATGTCCTAATTCACAATCAAATCCGTAAACTCTTATAATATCCAATAGCCCACACAGGGGTCCAAATCCAAACTTAAACCAAAATCTTCCAAATACTAAAACCAAATAAAATAAACAAGCAAGACTCTATATGAGAAATCTACACGGAATACTTCTAAGTCTGCTATCACATAACACTAACTTATTCCTCTTTTACTTCACCTTAAAATGATACTTGAAAATGTTAACAACAATGTTGGTGAGCTCGTAGGTTTGACCTTAAACCCAAAAGTTGTGCCAATAATTCAAAACAATGGACAATAGTGCAATATGACAGTGAATATATATATGAAAACAACCCATGACATAGCATCCCCGCTAGTCATGTAACACAACCTAGCAATCCCGCTAGTCAATCACCATATGTCACTTACGCACCTAAAGGGCCTACAAGCTGGAGCACTAGATTAGGGTAGGACCACACATACCAGGGTAGGCGTACCCAGCCGCTCCAATAACTACACAAATACTGGGTAGGCATACCCATCCGATCCAAACAATCATACAAATACTAGGATAGGCGTACCCCTTCGATCCAAACAATCATGTAACACATAATTTTCACATAGCAGTCATAAGCACATATCTTGTCCTCAAAACAAAACCACATTTCGCACAGTTCAATTCAAACAGTTCAAACACATTTGATTATCATTTTCCCCCAACGGAAAAATAGTAGAAAAATGGGGCTAAGAGAACTCACCTCAAGCAAGTCTTAAGCAACTAAATCTCAATAACACAGGCAAATGCAACGACGTCCGCACACGATCTAGTCCAATCAATGTCTCATTTTAATCATTCATTTTCAAAACAGTCTTCACGTTTGATGCATAGAGTTTAGACGCGTTGTACAATTACCCGTAACAATTTAGTGGTGTGTGGTTGACGACATATCCCAACAATCATATCAATCTCATTACTCAATAATACATACTTATACTATTTTAAGAAAATAGATAAGTAATATAAGTAAATATTTGATAAATAATAATTATAAATATATCTCGATAAGTCATTCAGTGACCTTAGTCATCGTGAAAATATTCATAATAGGGTTGAAAACGGAACATTTACTCATAATAAACATATTTGAGAAGTTTCAAGAAAAATTACATTTATCGTCTTTTAGTGAATTTATTTAAATAAATAAAATAATTAAATAATATTTTATTATTTAAAATCAAAAATCATGTTTTTAGGTAAAATTTCTAAGTATAAACTTTTTACGAAATTTCGACATGACTCGTATGCTCATACAACGTTTTCCAAGGTTTTAACCTTTATTTCAAACACTTTTCAAACTTTCGACACTTTTCCGACAAAATTCCAAAATCTCGATCTTTAACGTTTACTAAAACGTTTTTCCCCAAACTATTGTTTAATACCACTTCGTAACTACATTTCATTTTCAAAAAGTCCGTCAAAACTCTTATAACGACTAAATATCGCTTATTGGGCTAAGCCCAATAAGGGTCCATTAAGATATTTATAAGTCCAAAATACGATCCAAGTCCAAAACCAAGGTCCATTTATATACATAAGCTCATACTAATAAGTGGGAAATAATCCGGACCACAATAAGTCCTCCCATTAAGCCACGGCTTAAATGGGCTTATTAGCCGTGAGCCCATAAGCTCCACAATACATATATTAAGCTTGACAATAAGCTATAAAAATAGTCCACGACATACGCCATACCACGTAAATAATCAAAACACATTTCTTTGTGTTTTTTCAAAATAAGCCGCGAGCCATAAGTTCACAATAAGCCACGAAATAAGCCCAAAAATAAGCTCTACATGCTATTATACAAAATAAGCTATTTAGCAATATATGTTTTTCGACCATCATGACCACAACATCAAAACTACAAAATTCCTTTATTTCTTCTTGAATTCGACGCAAGCCAAACACCCCTTTTTATCCATTTCGTTTCAAAAAATCGATTTTTACGACGATCAACTTGTACAACTAACATCTATGCATCAATATAAACCCAAAAGGACAAACGAAATTTAAATTTGAAAACTTACAAGAAAATCTTCAAAAATGTAGATTTCGACACGAATCGGACAACCCAAACGTTGTTTAAATGAATACCCAATACTCGTATCAACCCGTAGTCTTAAGTCTATCTTTAATCTACGAGATCTTCTCAGTAGTCTCTTGCACTAACTCAGGTCCTATCAATTGACCTTCTCCAACCTCAGCCCACATAATTGGCGAACAACACTTTCTACCATACAATGCCTCAAACGAAGCACATCTCACACTAGAATGATAACTATTATTATACGAAAACTCGACCAACGGAAGATGAACATCCCAACTTCCTCTGAAGTCTAGGACGCACGCTCTAAGCATATCTTCCAAAGTCTGAATAGTACGCTCACTCTGACCATCAGTCTGAGGGTGATAAGTCGTACTCATGTCTAAACGAGTTCCTAATGCCTCTTGCATTGACTACCAAAACCTTGATGTGAAATGACTATCACGATCTGATATGATCGAGATCGGCACACCATGTCTAGCAACTATCTCATTCAAATACAATCTAGCCAATCTATCCATCTTATATCCTCACGCATAGGTAGAAAATGAGCAGACTTAGTCAACCGGTCTACAATGACCTTGATTGTGTCATGCCCACTATCAGTCCTAGGCAACTTAGTCACAAAATCCATAGCTATTCCTTTTCATTTCTATACGGGGATCTCAGGTTGCTGGAGCAAGCTAGATGGCCTTTGATGCTCAGCCTTAACCTTTAAACAAGTCAAACACCTACTAACATACTCAGCTATGTCCTTTTTCATTCCAGGCCACCAATACCTATCTCTTAAATCGTAATACATCTTATCAGCTCCTAGGTGTACAGAGTACTTCGACTTATGGGCTTCATCCATTATCAGGGTTCTTACATCACCCTTCAAAGGTACCCATATTTGATCTAGGTAGTACAAAGTCCCATCACTTCTATGTTCTATCATCTCATCCAAACCTTTCTGCTATCATGCAGACTCATCCACAGCCTCATTCTGAGTCGCCAGTATCCTATCCTTGATACTCACCTGAAGGGTCATATTCATAGCTCTAACTCTCTTAGGCTTTACTCTTTCCTTCCTACTTAGGGCATCAACCACCATATTCGCCTTACTAGGAGGGTAGCGAATCTCACAATCATTATCGCTAAACAACTCTATCCAGTGACGATGTCGCATATTCAACTCCTACTGACTAAAGATATGATGAAGACTCTTATGATCCATATAGATGACACTCTTTGTCCTATACAGATAATGTCTCCAAATCTTAAGGGCAAACACAACTGCTCCCAATTCCAAATCATGGGTCGTATAATTCTTTTCATGATTTTTTAACTGCCTAGACGCATAGGCTATCACCTTACCTCTTTGCATCAACACACATCCTAATCCTAGGCCTGATGCATTACAATATACCACAAAATCTTTTGGTCCATCGGGGAGAGCTAGAACAGGTGCATTACATAACTTATCCTTCAAAGTTTGAAATGCATTCTCCTGCTCCTCACCCCAATCGAAGGTCTTACACTTCTGAGTCAAGATAGTAAGAGAATTAGCTATCTTAGAAAACTTCTCAATGAACCTATGGTAATATCCAGCCAATCTTAAGAACGAACGAACCTCAGACGGAGTTATAGGATATATCCAATTCTTAACAGCTTTAATCTTACTAGGGTCTACATGAATCCCATTACCATTTATCACATGCCCAAGAAACTGCACTTCTCTTAGCCAGATCTCACACTTCGAAAACTTAGCATACCGTTTCTCCATCCTGAGCAGTTCCAAGACTAAACTTAAGTGTTCTACATGCTCCTCTTGAGTCTTAGAGTAGATTAAGATATCGTCTATAAACACTATCACAAACTTATCAAGATAAGGCCTACAAACTCTGTTCATCAAACCCATGAATACCGTTGGTGCGTTGGTCAGACCAAAGGGCATTACTGTGAACTCGAAATGTCCATAACGAGTTCTAGACGCAGTCTTTAGAATGTCATCCTCATGCATTCTCAGCTGATGGTATCCAGACCTAAGATCTATCTTTGAGAAAAACCGCGACCCTTGCAGTCGTTCGAATAGATCATCAATCCTAGGAAGCGGGTAACAATTCTTAACAATCAACTTGTTTAATTCTTTATAGTCAATACACATCCTAAAAGAACCATCCTTTTTTTTTCACAAACAAAATCGGTGCTCCCTAAGGCGACGAGCTTGGTCGAATGAAACCTTTGTCCTGGAGTTCCTTGAGTTGTTCCGACAACTCATCCAATTCAAAAGGTGCCAAATGATAGGGAGACTTTGCAATCGATACAGCTCCATGGATTAACTCGATCTAGAACTCAATTTCCCGTTGAGGTGGCAATCCTAATAAATTATCCAGAAATACCTCGGGAAAATCTCTAACCATAACAATCTCTCCTTGTTTCTTATCGCTATCCTTAACACTCATCAAAAGTCTCACTTTCTCTTCCGGTCTTGCTCCTAAGACTCTAAGCACCTTGCCATCTAGTAGTGATATCCTCACTACTTTCTCATGACAAACTATTTCAGCCTTATGATTAGACAACCAATCCATACCTATAATCACATCAAAACTCCCATGCCCAAATGGTATCAAATCGATGTCAAAGATATGACCCTCGATTTCTAGTTTGCAACCCTTAATAACCTTATCAATATTTAGCTGCCAGCTAGCTATTGCATCTCATATCTGAAAAACTAATCGCTGGGGCTGGGGCTCTATGCATAACAGAGCTATAAAAGTAGGTGGTAACAAAAAAATACTATAGTCGGCACTAGAGTCAAATAAGGTTGTGGCAAAAAACATGAATGTCTTTAAAGTAAAAACATACCGTCATAAGGTGTTTGGGGTCTTGGCAGCATCCTCTGCTCCCAACATGAATGCCCTTTTACCCCTAGCACTTTGGTTCTTGGTTTCCCGACCCTGACCCTTTATTAGCATAATTAAAACTTGGTTTTGGACGATTTCCTTCCGGTTCTTGTGCCCTATTCAATCTAGGACAAGCTGACCTGAAATAGTCGGTACTACCACACTCATAACATGCCTTAATAGTTGGGTTTCTAGCATTGATAGGATTTACATTCCTCAACACGCCTCTATAATCCTTTTCTAAATGACCCGGGCGTTCAGGTTTAAAAGCATGTGCGACAGGCCCTCGGGGTGCATGGTAGGAGTGCAGGCGGTGAGTACACTTGGGCCATAGTACTCGTATGTCTCTTTGCTTACAGGGTTGCTCGGATGGTAGTAGCAAAAGCATTTCAGTAGTCTAAGTCTCTTATGATCGATACCTACCATTCTTATTCCTTGCTAGGTTCCCCCATATTTCCTCTTTTCTCAACCTTCTTAATTGATCTATTCCTAACAGCCTCATCGGTCAGTGCACCAGAAATCTGCACAACCTTCTATATAGTCTTTGGCTCCGTTGCTGCCACCATCCCATGGATCTGTGGAGTAAGGCCATACACATACCTCTCAATCTTCCTACTCTTTGGAGTCACCAAATGTGAAACTAACCTAGCCAACTCATGAAACCTATCAGTATACGTAGCATGGCCAGCTCCGACCATAGCGTGATTCCACAACTCAATTTCCAACTTTTGCATTTCATGGCTAGGACAAAACTCTTCTATCATCATAAACTTAAAGTCATTCTATGGAATACTAACAACAACTTCCCGGCTTAGCGTGCGGATCTGTGAGTTCCACTACGTTAAAACCTTACCCACAAATGAACCAACAGTGTATTTCACTTTTTGGTCAATACTACAACCACTCATATCTTGCACAGACTCCATTTTCTTAATCCATCAAGTAAGAACTACAACACCTCCTTTACCATCATATTCCTTAGGGTTACAAGCTAAGAACTCTTTATATGAACACCCTACCCAGTTGCCATTCACTAACACATTCCCAACGTTCTCCCGAACATTCTCATTAACCACATTACCATTTTGATTTCCAACATTTCCTTGGTTACCAACCTGAGCTAAAATGGCGGGTAAGAGGTTCTGTAATTGCTGGGCAATGATCGTCGAGAAGTCGAGTGCTCCTCCTACACCCCTATTGACTCCCTCTACATTCCCATTGACTCCCTTTACATTCTTATTAGCTCCTAACCCCTGGTCATTCCCTTGACCATTCAATTTGTCAACACGCTCATCATTACCTCCCCTAGGTCCTCTACCCCTTCCACTTCTACCAACCCGTTCATCGTTCCCCTTCCTCGTAATTCGGCAACAAGCCGACCAGCACTTCGGGTCCTCATCCTTGGCGGCATTATTGACACGAGGGAGAACATGGGCAACGTTAGGTAGGTAGGAAGACTAACATATATATAGAATATCTTACTATATATATAACTATACACATAATACCACCTTATGGTGTGAACATCGATTTGTGTGAACGACATTACTAAGTATAAGTGAGTTATGATACGCTTATAACTACGTTGGCCACCGTACTTATATTCACATCCTTTCCCAGCCATACTTAATATTGAGCTCACACATTTCAATTACTAGCATAACTAAAGCACCAAACCGCGAACATGCAAAAGCAAGCAAAAACGGAACACCGCGCACATAGATCCTATACGCAACTAGATGACGGATATTATGTTATAGTCTAGGTCAACCCACCTAGTTCTCTATTACCTTTACTCTGATTACCAATCTGTCACACCCCGACAATGGCAAAAACTCGGAAGCGCAACATAATGATCAATCATAACACAAGATACAATATAGAGAAAACTACAATGCATAAACTTCAAGTGTTATGAAAACTATCGACCTTGAACAACCTCGAGTGATGTCCCAATTCACAATCAAATCCGTAAACTCTTACAATTCCAACCCACAACAGAAGGTCTAAATCCAACATTACCAAAATATCCAAATTACTAAAAACCAAATAAAATAAACAGCAAGACTCTATATGAGAATCTACACGGAATTTTCTAGTTGATATCACATAACTTCAATTTATTCATACTACATTCAACTGAAAATGATACTCGTAGACTTCAACAACATTGTTGTGAGGCTTGTAGGTTTGACTTAAACCAAAAAGCTGTGCCAATAATTAAAACACGTGGACAATAGTGACAATTATGTCTGTGAATTTATATATTTATATACTATAATATATATATTTTTTATTTATATCTTATATATGAAAACAACCCATGACATAGCTATTACCCGGCTAGTCATGTAAACACAACCTAGCAATCCGCGAGTAATTCACCTTATTTCACTTTACGCCACCTAAAAGGGGGACTAACATCTGAGCACTAGAATAGGGTAGGAGCACAAATACCTGTAGGGAGTAAGCTTAGGCGTACCCAGCCGCTCCAATAACTACATAAATATTAGGTAGGCATACCCATCCGATCCAAACAATCATACAAATACTAGGATAGGCGTACCCCTTCGATCCAAACAATCATGTAACACATAATTTTCACATAGCAGTCATAAGCACATATCTTGTCCTCAAAACAAAATCACAGTTCAATTCAAACAGTTCAAAACACATTTGATTATCATTTTCCCCCAACGGAAAAATAGTAGAAAAATGGGGCTACGAGAACTCACCTCAAGCAAGTCTTAAGCAACTAAATCTCAATAACACAAGCAAATGCAACGACGTCCGCACACGACCTAGTACAATTAATGTCCCATTTTAATCATTCATTTCCAAAACAGTCTTCATGTTTGATCCATAGAATTTAGACGCGTTGTACAATTACCCGTAACAATTTAGTGGTGTGATGGTTGACAACATATCCCAACAATCATATCAATTCCATTACTCAATAATATATACTTATACTATTTTAAGAAAATAGATAAGTAATATAAGTAAATATTTATAATTAATAATTATAAATATATCTCGATAAGTCTATTCGGTGACCTTAGTCATCGTGAAAATATTCATAATAGGGTTGAAAACGGAACGTTTACTCATAATAAACATATTTGAGAAGTTTTGAGAAAAATTATATTTTTCGTCTTTTAGTGAATTTATTTAAATAAATAAAATAACTAAATAATATTTTATTATTTAAAATCAAAAATCATGTTTTTAGGTAACATTTCTAAGTATAAACTTTTTACGAAATTTCGACATGACTCGTACGCTCATACAACGTTTTCCAAGGTTTTTAACCTATATTTCAAACACTTTTCAAACTTTTGACACTTTTCCAACAAAATTCCAAAATCTCGATCTCTAATGTTTACTAAAACGTTTTTCCTCAAAATATAGTTTAATACCACTTCGTAATTACATTTCATTTTTAAAAAGTCCCGTTCAAAACTGCTTTAAGACCCTACGTATTGCTTAATTGAGCTTGTAAGTCAAATAAGGGTCCTTTAAGATATTTATAAGTACAGAATACGTTCAAAGTAAATACTAAGGTCATTTATATATCATATAGCCTCATACTAATAAGTAGAAAATAATAAGACCAAATAAGACTTCCCCATTAAGCACTTTAGTCATTTTCTAAATGGGCTTATTGGCCGTGAGCCCATAAGCTCCACAATACAGATTATTGAGCTTACAATAACGCTAATAAGCTAGGTATCTCATTTGGTTACTACAATAAGTATAAAAATTGTCAACGAAATACGCTTACACGCTAAAAATAATCAAAACAACATTTTCCCTTCGTGTTTTTTCAAATAAGTCGCGAGCCATAAGCTCACAATAGGCCACTCGAATTAGCCCAAAAATAAGCTATACATGCTATTATACAAAATAAGCTATTTAGCAATATATGTTTTTCAACCATCACGACCACAACATCAAAACTACAAAATCCCTTTATTTCTTCTTGAATCTGACGCAAGCCAAACACCCCTTTTTATCCATTTCGTTTCCAAAAATTGATTTTTACGACGATTAACTTGTACAACTAACATCTATGCATCAATATAAACCCAATACGACAAACAAAATTTAAATTTGAAAACTTACAAGAAATCTTCAAAAATGTAGATTTCGACACGAACCGGACAACCCAAACGTTATTTAAATGAATACCCAAATACTCGTATCAACGCGTAGTATCTCGTTCTTGACTAAAGTTGGAAAATTTATGATGTTTTGTGGTTTGCTTGGTTCGGACGCATAAGGCACACACACACTAATGTGTGTGTTTTATTTTTTTTGAAATGAAAAAATGAAATGAATAGGAAAGTCTGGTGGTGGGAATATAAATGTACAATTTCTAGACAAAGGAGCTAAAATCATGCCTCCTTGTCTCTCTTGACTCTCTTGACCGGCCATGGGATCCTATGGAGTTTCGGGTCTTTCTTTTCGTGTCAGGATCACTTAAAAGCTCATAAAACTCAACCGTAAAATACTCCCCAAAGTTACTTAGCATTTTTATTTACCTTAAATATACTTTTCTAATAACTTAGAGTATTTACCTGACATATTTTTACTTTAAACCCTTAAAAACTCATTTGGACATTAACGGACGTGTCAGGACTCGTTTTTTGGCATTTTCCAAAATTTACGGGTCAAACCACCCGGAATACAAATAACATAATAATACCTTCCAAAAGGGAGTATAAATCACAATAAACCATAAATCACCATAATTCTCATAAAATCACCACCGTCAACACGGTACAAAATCTTAATAAACTGACAAACTTCAAATAGTCAGAGGATTATAAATAAAATATTCAGAACACAAAAAGGGCAAAGGTTACAATATCTTTGGGTAGTGGCTCCTAGCGTATCTTTGGGTAGTGGCTCTCAGTGTCTTTTCGGGTAGAGGCTCCCGTTGCTAATTGAGTTTAAATATGTGGCTCTTGGTTTTGTGATTGTATTGAATGCTTATATGTGCGTACGATACTCACTATTGTCCTACTTGTTCATTATACACAGCAAAACTATGATTT
>BQNB010140735.1:0-17373 GCA_026074375.1 Tanacetum coccineum | reverse complement strand
GTGCCATGTGACCATCTTGAATACCATTGACCATCTGAGCAAGTTTGAAGGGAAGTATGATGAAGGGTTTTTAGTTGGGTATTCCCTAAATAGCAAGGCTTTCAGGGTATACAATTTAGAAACCAAGAGAGTTGAAGAAAACATGCATATAAACTTTTTAGAAAATAAACCTAATGTTGCAGGGAAAGGACCTACTTGGCTGTTTGATCTTGATTATTTAACTGATTCAATGAATTATCAGCCAGTGAGAGCAGAGAATCAAGCTAACAAAACTACAGGTCCAGAAGAAGCTAATCATAGTGCAGGTACACAAGATAATATTGATGCAGAAAATTCTGAAATGGAAGCTGACCCTGCTCGGGACTACTTTGTTCTACCAATATGTTCTTCTTATACTTCAACTATCAAGAGCTCAGAAGCAAAGAATGTAGGTGACAAGCCTAATGAAGACATTAGTTCAAAGCCAAATGAGGAGCCAGTGGATCAGGCACATCAAATCTTTTTGGAGGAGCTTGAAAGGCTTAAAAGACAAGAAAAGGAGGCTAATGATGCAGCTGCAGCTCTTAGACAGGAATTTGCTCAAGATATTGAGGATTTGCTTCTTCAAGAAGGAGCTGCTAGAGCAAGCAGTACTAACTATGTTAATACTGCTAGCACACCAGTTAATACTGCTAGTTCTTCAGGAAGTGTTAGAGCTGGTCGGCTATCTTATCCAGATCCATACAACTATGCTAATAAAAAAGATTCTCAGATTATATCCAGGAAGTTCCAAGTGATGGGCTCTTTACAAGTGCATCTTATAATGATGAGGGTGAAGTGGCTGACTTCACAGATTTGGAAACCTTTATGAATGTTAGTCCTATTCCCTAATCTAGGATACACTCTATTCATCCTACCACTCAAATTCTTAGAGAAAAAGCAGAGAAGAAATAATCACAAGGATTTCCGGCACTGCTTGTTTGCTTGCTTCCTACTCAAATTGAACCCAAAAAGATATCTGAAGCCCTTAAAGATGAAAGTTGGGTTGATGCTATACAGGAAGAACTATTGCAATTCAAGATTCAAGAGGTATAGATTCTTGTAGATTTGCCTTATGAGAAGAAGGCAATTGGGACTAAATGGGTTTACAGAAATAAGAAGGATGAAAGAGGTGTTGTAGTAAGAAATAAGGCAAGGTTGGTTGCCCATAGATATAGACAGGAGGAAGGGATAGACTATGATGAGGTTTTTGCTCATGTGGCTAGGATTGAAGCCATTAGGATCATTTTTTGGCCTTTTCTTCTTATATGGGATTCATAGTTTATCAGATGGATGTGAAGAGTGCCTTCTTGTATGGAATAATTGATGAGGAGGTGTATGTATCTCAACCTCCTGGTTTTGTAGATCCTAAGTTCCCTAAGAAGGTCTACAAGGTTGTGAAAGCTTTGTATGGTTTACACCAAGCTCTCAGAGCCTGGTATGCTACTTTATCTACTTTCTTGTTGAAGAGTGGATACAGAAGAGGAACCATTGACAAGACTCTTTTTATCAAGAAGGACAAAAATGATATCATGTTAGTACAGGTTTATGTGGATGATATTATTTTTGGTTCTACAAAGAGGTATTAGGATGTGAATGAATTTAGGCATTGATGAGGGTAGATTTAGATGAGTTCTATATGGAGAGAACACCTTTTTTCTTAGATTACAATCCAAACAGAAAGAAGATGTATTTTTTATAAGTCAGGATAAGTATGTTGCAGAGATCCTGAAGAAATTTGATTTTGCTAGTGTGAAGGCTGTCAGTACTCCAATTGAGACCCAGAAGCCTTTGACCAAGGATGAAGAAGTTGCTGATGTAGATGTACATCTCTATAGATCCATGATTAGCTCTTTAATGTACTTGACTGCTTCTAGGCCTGATATTATGTTTGCAGTCTGTCCTTGTTTTAGGTTTCAGGTAACTCCAAAGACCTCCCATCTTAATGCTGTGAAGAGAATCTTTAGGTACCTCAAGGGAAAACATAAACTGGGCCTTTGGTATCCTAGAGAGTGTCACATTTGACCTGAAGCTACTTCAATAGTACTACACTGACAAATCTGACAGGAAAATCCACAACAGGAGTTGTCAAAATTCTTGCAGGAGACTTATGTTCATGGCAATGCAAGAAGCAGACTATCGTGTCTACTGTGTGCTACCTACCAGAGGCAGAGTATGTTGCTGCTGCCAACTGCTGTGGGCAAGTATTATGGATTTAAAATCAGATGTTAGACTATTGGTTCAATTTTATGAACACAAAGATCTGCATTGATAATGAGAGCATAATATGCATTGTAAAGAATCCAGTGTTTCACTCCAAAACAAAGCATATTGAGATTAGGCACCACTTCATTAGGGATGCTTATGAGAAGAAGCTTATCCAAGTGCTAAAGATTCACACTGATGACAATGTGGCTGATCTTTTAACTAAAGCTTTTGATGTTAGCAGGTTCAATTTCTTAACTGTTAACATTGGAATGATCAATCTATAGCTGCATCAGTTCAGGGGAGGCAAGTTAGCAGGTTACTTTGTTGTACAGTTTGTGAAATATTTTAGTTAGCAGATGGATTTTAGATGAGATGATGATTTGGAATTCATTATGTTTATTGGAATGAAGATTAAGGGCTACATATGGTGCTGAGTTAGTTAGTGCTGCCAGTTTGGTTAATATTGCCAGGCCATTACTTAGTACTGCCCAGTTTGGTTAATACTGCCAGATCAACACTTAGTACTACCCGGCTTTGTTGGTGCTGCTCAAAAGTGTTTAACTATGGTGTTGATGCTTGGATTGGGTCAAAGATGTAGTTTGGATTGGATTTGAGGGTACTACATGGAAACTAACAAGTTAGTACTGCCAGGCAAAGTTGGTGCTGCCAGGCATAAAAGTTGGTGCTGTCAGGCAAAAGTTTATGCTGCTTGTTACCGTTACTACTGTTGGTGAGCATAACAGATTTTCATTAATTAATTATAACCGTTGAGATATTTCCGCCAACAACTTGCTTTTAGGGGTCTATGACTTGGAATTTTTTGATCTTTTCTTCTATAATACTCTTTCTTTAAGATAAAGACTCAAGTTTTTTTCAGTCGGTCATCTCAAACCCTAAAGCACATCTTTATAAAATCTCAATTAACTCTTCCAAACTCTCAGATTCTTATAATCGAACATATTCCCACCACCTTACTCAATCTTTTCAACACATCCATGTTAATTTGAGTTCCGTCGATCAACCACAATATGGTCGCGTGTTTAGAGAAAATAGGAGGAAATTCAGAATTTCATGAGATAGTGGACTTTCTTACATCAAGTTTGATACATCATGCTCTCACTGTAAGTCCCACTATCTATATTTCTTATATTGAACAGTTTTGGAACACTTCTAGTTCCCAAACAGTCAATGATTGAGAAGTAGAATTTCATGCTACAGTTGTAGCATATGGCAGAAGTCTTAACATAAGCATCAATCAGAAGTTCTCTTCTCCTTCATGATACTGATGGCACTGCTTGCCTAACAAACGAAGCTATTTTTCAAAATCTTGCATTGATGGGGTATGAGGGTGAACTTAACAAACTAACTTTTTTTTTTTTTTTCTTTGTCAAAAGCCTCTTTTCTCCTCAATAGAAGTATCTGATACATACCATCCTTCATTGCCTAAGTTCAAAATCTATAAGCTGGAATGAGTTTTCAACAAATATTGCTTTAGTTGTTATATGTTTCGCAACAAATTAAAAGTTTAACTTTTCTAAACTTATTTTTGATGGTATGTTGAAGAACTTGGATACTTCTAAAAAGAAATTTCTTATGTATCCAAGATTTTTAATGGTGTTCTTGAATAATCAAATTGAGCTTGGTGAACCTTTTAATGATGTTTATGTTACACCAGCTCACACTCAAAAGGTTTTCTCAAACATGTCCAGGAAAGGTGTAAAGTTTTCAGGAAAAGTCACTCCACTCTTTGATTTTATGTTGGTGCCACACCAAGCATCTGAGGGTGAAGGTTCAGAACAACCCACTGAACCCCAACCAACACCCTCTCCTACTCAACCTAGTACAGGAGACCAACCTCCTGTGATTGCCACATCATCTAGCCATGACACTACCCAAGACTCTAGGGACTCTTTAGAGGGCACTAATAGGAGTGAAGGGGATCAGGTTCAGCCATCCCATGATAGTCCTCTTTCAGGTGGTCCTACATTTGACAGAGTTAAGGGTGGCATGACCCTAGAGGAGTTATATGTTCTTTGCACTAACTTGTCAAACAGGGTTCTTGCTTTGGAAGCTTCCAAGGATACTCAGGCTGCTGAAATCATTAAATTAAAGACAAGAATCAAGAATCTGAAGAAGAAGAGTCACCCAGTCATCTTACACCATAAGAGCCCAAAAATGTAAGGAGTGTGTCTCGTTATCTATAAAAAAGAAGAGAAATTATGAAGGACGAAGTCTGTATCCAAACAAGGGAGGAAGAATGCCAAATCAATACCAACTTTGGATGCCTTTGATGATCTTGATGCTGACTTAGCTCATCGCATGGAATATATGGATACAGAGGAAGCAGTAAATAAAAAGGGAGGTAGCACAGTTAGTACTGTTAGGCCAGAGAGAGTTAGTACTGCTGGTGTAACTATTAATACTGTTGATCCTAAAATTAGTGCTGTTGAACCTAGAACCCCACCTACAACAGCAAGTATATTCGATGATGAAGATGTCACTATGGCTCAAACTTTGATAAAGATGAAAGAAGAGAAAGCCAAGGAAAAAGGAGTGGCATTTAAAGATGTTGAAGATTCTTCAAGACCTGCAAGATCAATCTTGAGCTTGAAACCACTTCCAATAATTGATACCTAAGAAAAAGGTCAAAGTGTTTACAAGTAATCCCCCCTGAGCCTGCAAAGAAGATGGCTAAAAGTGATTTTGATGCTGCTCAGATTACTAGAGATGCAAAGATTGCTAGATAATTGGAAGTGGACTGGCAAGCTGAGGAAGAAAGGAAAAGACAGAGGGAAGAAGAAGCATCTAAGGCTGCTATAGCTGAGATATATGATGAAGTTCAAGTAGGGATTGATGCTGATGCATTGTTTGCAGCCAAGCTCCAACAGGAAGAAAGAAAGGAGTATACAATTGAAGAGAGAGCAAAGTTCTTGGCTGAAACAATAGATGCTCAAAGAAAATTCAGAGCTGCACAAAGATTTGCTGAGATTAGAAGTAGACCACCAACTAAATCTCAATTAAGAAATTTGATGATGACATATATGAAGAACATGGGTGGTTACAAACACTACTCACTAAAGCAAAGTCATTTGAAGAAATCAAAGGTATGTATAAAAAAGACAAAGAGTCTTTTCAAGATTCGTTCCTATTGGTTTACTGAAGAAGAAAATTTAATAAAGAAGATGATTGAGAAGGAAACTGGGGAAGATACTTTCACATAAGGAAAGGTTTCTTGAAGAACCAGATAAGGTACTAAAGGTTGAATCAAGCAAGAGGAAAATACAGAGAGTAACCAAAAAAAGGCCTGGCAGAAGACTTAAGATGAAAGCCACAAAGAAGTCTAAAAGGCAAAAGATAGACTCTGATCTTGAAGAGGAAGAACAACTAAAATCTTTTCTGATGATAGTTTCCCTGGATAGTAAGAAAGGAGAAATTAATTATGAAGTTCTAAACAGGAGGTATCCAATTGTTGATTGGGAGTCTAAATTCTATCATACTATAGATATGGAAAACCTCATGACTATTACAGAGTTTTTAGAGCTGATGGAAGTTCAAGATATATCAAGACTTTTACTGAAATGGTTTCAAGGTTTGATAGATTAGACTTCATTGAGTTACATAGTCTATGATAGAAGAGATTTAAAACATCCAACTCTAGAAGGAATTGAATCTAGTACTAATTCTTTGGGGTAGTTTAAGGACTATGTTTTGAGCAAATCAAAAGAATGATTCTTTGGAATAATCAAGAAGAATGGATTCTTAAGAGTAAGAATTTCTAATGATAACTGTGGAGTTCATAGCTCTTGTGCTAGAAGAGGAACTGAGTTTTACATGCTAGCAGAAAGAAAGTAAACCATTACAAAGGAAACTCTAAGAGGATGTTGGCTTTGAGATGATAGCTGAATCTAGTAAGTTAAGCTGTTTTTGATTTACTTAGATTCATTCAACAACAAATTGATGAATCTGGAAGCCATGATGGAAGTGAGAAGGATCTTTAAGTGTTGGTTTTATAACCACACAACAAATGGTCATCAATTCACCATGTATAATAGACATCAAGAACTGGCTAGCCCAAAATAAACGGCTCTTGGTAAAGACTTCTTAAATCCGTTAATGGCTGATAGTTTGCCAAAAACTATATGGTAATTAACTCACCATGCTTCACGGTAAAGAGTTGCTAGTCCAAAGCAAATGGCTCTTGGTAAAGGCATCTTAAATCCGTTGATAGTTTACTCAAAACTATATGGTTATCAATGCACCATGTTATTGCAATGAAGCATTAGCTATTCCAGAGCAAACGGCTATTGGTAAAGAAATATCAAATCCATTTATGGCTGGTAGTTTGCTAAAAACTACAAAGTCAACTTAGTTGGTGTTGCTGTGTTGCTGAGATGCTGAGATGATGACAAAGTAACAAAAGAGTTCAAGTTCATCAAAGAACAGATTAAAGAGTAGCAGTGTGTTTGGATACATCCTCCTAGTGTCCAAGAAGCTCAAACTAAAGAAACATGAAGGTTAAACAAGTAAACATCATGTTTAGGGGAGGATTGTTGGGTTTCAGAAGTTTCTACAACTTAGTGCTGCTACTTATACAAGTTACTACTGCTAGTTCTACTTAGTGCTGCTAATGAAGAATGCTAAAGATTCAAGAAAATAGACTAAACTAGTAGTACTGTTAGTTTATAAAATAGATTAGTACTGCCAGTACAATTGTTAGTACTAGGTCAGTAAAGATTAGTGCAGATAGTAGTAAGTTAGTACTGCTAGTTAGTACTGATAGAGATATGCATGAGTTATATAATAGAATAGATATGCATTACACTTCACACACATTTTGTAAGCCCATTAGGTTTTCTTTGGTGTATAATAGGAACCCTACGACATAGTTATATATAAAAGTTCATAAATAGTTATCGTTTAGTGATCTGTAACCTAGCAGAGTTAATATAATCAAAGTTCTGTTTTATCATTGTTCTACTTAGCATATAAGTTTAGTTTCCTCCGCAGTAACTTATATAGTTCATAGTTCATTGTTTCTCTTGTAGTTAGTTTGGATCTATCCATGATTGGCTACACCCTTAACAGGCTAAAAGATCTATCAGACTGGATCAACATGAAAGGATCCAAGTGATAAGGCTATGTAGGAAGAGAGCTCTACATTCAAGTACAAAAAATTTGGACTTTAGAGTTGGATTTTACCAAATGGAAAAGGATATAGGCACTAATGGGTTTTTCCAGAAATAAAAAGGATGAAAGGGAAATTGTAATAAGAAAATAAAGCAAGATTAGTTTTTTGCTCAAGGGTACACACAAGATAAGGATTGACTATGATAAATACTTTTCCCCTTTGCAGAGAATGAAGCAATTAGGCTATTTTTAGCTTATGCTTCATTTAAAGATTTATTGTGTATCAAATGGATGTAAAAAGTGCTTTTCTCTATGGGAAGATTAAAGAAGAGGTGTAGTAGTCAACCACGCAGGATTTGAAGATCCCAGACTTTCCTGATAAAGTATACAAGTGAAAAAGCACTGTAGGACTACATTAAAAATTATTCAAGCTCCAGAGCTTGTATGAGAAATCCTTGTCAACATATTTGTTGGACAATGGGTTTCAAAGAGGGAAATTTGACAAGACCTTCTTTATCAAAAGGCACAAAGGTGATATTTTGCTGGTCCAAGTTTATGTGGATGATATCATCTTTGGTTCAACAAAGAAGGAGCTATGCGTTGCATTTGAGAATTTGATGCATGAAAAATTTCAGATGAGTTATATGGGAGAACTTACATTCTTCTTGGGATTACAAGTAAAGCAGAAGAAGGATGGCATATTTACTAGTCAAGATAAATATGTTGAAGAAATTTTGAAGAAATTTGGTTTTATAGAAGTCAAGACTACAAGCACACCAATAGAAACATCAATCCTCTGCTTCAAGGAATGAAGATGGAAAAGTGAATGTTCTTATGTATAGGTCAATGATTGGTTTATTGATGTATCTTACATCTTCAAGACCTGACATCATGTTTGCAGTGTATGCCTATGCTAGATACCAAGTTAATCCAAAGGTTTCACATCTTCATGTTGTGAAAAGGATTTTTAGGTACTTAAAAGGTCAACCAAAATTAGGCCTTTGGTATTCAAAAGATTCTCCTTTTGATTTGGTAGCATACACTGATAGTGATTATGCTGGAGCAAGCTTGGATAGGAAGTCTACAACAGAAGGTTGTCAATTCCTTAGATGTAGATTAATATCATGGCAGTGTAAGAAACAGACAGTGGTTGAAAATTCCACAACAGAAGCTAAGTATGTGGCTGCTTCAAGTTGCTGTAGGCAAGTGCTTTGGATTCAGAATCAACTACTTGATTATGGGTACAATTTTATGCATACCAAGATCTTTATTGACAATAACAGTACTATTTGCATACTTAAAAAATCCTATTTTTTGTTTTCATTTAAAAAACAAAGCATATAAGAAGATCAGACATTTATTTTAATAGAGATTACAAATGAAAAGAAATTGATTCAATGGTACAAAATCCATACTGACAGAATGTACAGATTTGCTTACAAAATGCTTTTTGATGGAGTAGATTTCAATAAATTGATTTGTTAGTATTGGAATGATGAATCTTTGAAGTCTTTTATCTCTTTATGTTTTTGTAAAGTTTTGTATGAATTAGTATTGTTATTCATGTCATTAAAATTTTTTGCTGTTAAGTATAATTAGTACTGCTGGTTATACTTAATACTACTGAGTTACAACTGTTAGTTTCTACTATTACTGCTGGCTTAATTAATACTGTGATAATTGTGAAAATTGCTATGGCTTGTGTTTTCTTGGTTTTTGGACTAACATTTTGCAGGAAAAGCAAAGAAAAGTGTTAAATTGATGATGGAAAAGCTGTTTAGAATGGAATTGGAGTTAATGCTGGTGACTCAAAGTTAATGCTGCTAGGCATAACTTACTACTACTGGGTTACTACTGCTGGGTGAAAGTTAATGCTGTTGAGGGTATTTTCATAAATACTTTGATTAAGGGTTTCAATCGATCCTTTAATCAATTTTACTCTTTCAAATACTCTCTAACTACAAACCCTAACTCAATTTTATCATCCATTATCAAAACCCAACACAAATGGCGAATCTAAAGTTTGCGGATACTCATAACATGGTCGCATTTTTGTCTAAACCCGAAGAGAGTGATGGGTTTGAACAAATTGTGGATTTTTTGAATGCACACCCTATAAAGTATGCACTAACCATTAATCCCACAATATATATTTCTTATATCAAACAGTTCTGGTCTACTGTTAAAGCCAAAACTATCAATGGGGAAGTATAGTTGCATGCCCTCATATAATAATATAAAAAAGATGGCAAGAGAAAATTCCTCACTGAATCAACGGTTAGAAAGAATCTCAACTAAGAAGATGCAGAAAGGTGTTGATTTCTACCATATTCTACCAACTTGAACCATTACATGAGGGGTATGAGAAAATTTCACAAAAGCTAACTTTCTATAAGCCATTCTTTTTTTTTTTTTTTATTTAAACCCCCACAATGGAAATTTCTGATTCATACTATTCTACAATGTCTAAGTTCAAAGACTACTGCATAGAATGAGTTTAGTAGTACTATGGCATCTGCAATTATCTGTTTGGCTACAAATCAGAAGTTTAACTTATCAAAATACATTTTTGAAAGTATGATTAGAAACTTGGATAATTTGTCTGGCAAATTTTTAATGTATCCAAGGTTTATACAAGTGTTTTTTGGATCAACAACTTGAGTAGGCCGTGCAAATCATAAGAGAATATATTGCACCCTCTCACACTAAGAAGATATTTAGAAATATAAGAAGGGTAGGCAAAAGTTTTTCTGGTAGAGTAACACCTTTATTTCAAACAATGGTGGTGCAAAACCAATCAGAATTAGGTGAAGGTTCAGCAAATCTAACTAATCCCCATCACACACCCACCATTATTCAATCATCAAATCAACCTCAAAAGACACAAAAACCTAGGAAGCCTAAAAGAAAAGACACTTAGGTACCTCAGCCTAGTAATCCAAGTGAAAATGTTGTAGATGAGGTTGTCCATAAGGAGTTGGGTGATAGTTTGGTGAGGGCTGCCACTACTGCTTCTAGCTTAGAAGCAGAGCATGACAGTGGTAACATAACTAAGACCCGATCCAAGGCAACACCTAATGAATCTAGTTCCCTAAGAACTACTTCAGGTGGTGGTCCCAAGTGCCAAGAAACCATGAGGGATACTACTACTCGAACTAGGTTTGAGAGTGTATCTAAACATTCCAATGATTCACTACTAGCAAGAGGTAACACACTTCAAAGTGATGAGGATAGACTTAAACTTGAGGAATTAATGGCACTATGTACCACTTTACAAAACAGGGTTCTTGATTTGGAGAAGACAAAGACCTCTCAACAGAATGAGATTGCTAGTTTGAAAAGGAGGGTCAAAAAGCTTGAAAAGAAAAGAAGTTAAAGAACTCATAAGCTGAAGAGATTATACAAAGTTGGTTTGACAGCTAGGGTAGAATCCTCTGGTGATAAAGAAGATTTAGGTGAGGATGCATCCAAATAGGGGAGGAGGATTAATGCTATTGATACAGATGAAGACATTACCCTGGTTAATGTTCAAGATGATGCTAATAATGAGATGTTTAATGTTAATGTTTTAAATGGTGAGGAGGTGTTTGATGCATGGCAAAATGAAAATGTTGTTGAAGAAGTAGTTGATGCTGCTCAAGTTAGTACTGCTGCAACAACTGTTACAATAACTACTGAAGAAATTACTTTGGCTCAAGAACTTGCTACATTAAAAACTTCAAAACCCAAGTTGAAAGGGGTTGCTTTTCAAGAGCCATCTACAATAACAACAACAACAACAACAACAACAACAACAATTTCTTCACAACAGTCACAGGAAAAGGGTAAAGGAATAATGATAGAAGAACTTGTGAAGCTTATGAAGAAGAAAGTTTAAATAATGCTTGATGAATAAGTTGCTTTAAAACTACAAGCTGAATTTGATGAAGAAGAAAGACTTGCAAGAGAGAAAGCTAAAAAAGAAAAAGAAGCCAATAGTGCTTTGATTAAAGAATGGGATGATATTCAAGCAAAGATTGATGTTGATCATCAATTGGCTAAAAGATTGCAAGAACAAGAAGAGTTGTCTGATGCAGAAAAGGCTACATTATTTCAACAACTCTTAGAGAAAAGAAGAAAGCATTTTGCAGCTAAAAGAGCAGAAGAGCAAAGGAACAATCCACCAACCCAAGCTCAACAAAGAAAAATCATATGTACTTACCTGAAGAATATGGAAGGAAAGAAGCTCAAAGACTTGAAGAACAATTTTTTTTATTCTATTCAGAAGATGTTTGACAGAGCTTTCAAGAGGGTGAATACATTTGTTTACTTTAGAACAGACTTGGTGGAAGGTAGTTCAAAGAGAGCATGAGAAGAGTTAGAACAACAGAGTACTAAGAAGCAAAAGGTGGATGAGGATAAAGACACAATAGAGCTTCAAAGTCTAATGAAAGTCATTCCAGATGAAGAAGAGGTTGCAATTGATGTTGTACCTTTAGCTACTAAGCCTCCAACCATTGTTGACTGAAAGATCCATAAAGAAGGAAAGAACATTTCAAATAATAAGAGCTAATGGAAGTTTAAAGATGTACTTATGTAACACCCCCAATTTTGACATATAGCAGCGGAAGCCAATTTGGGGTATTACTTCATGGATTAATAGACATAATCATAGAAAACGACTCAAAAGAGACGTTTTGGAAAATTTAGTTATCATTCAATATCATATCAGAGTTTTACAAAAGGAGGTCCCAAAATCTAGAAACATAAAGTTTGAATGATAACAGTTTAGCCATCTTCAAGTCCATGCCACTCCGTGCCATAAGTTGCTCAATTTCCTAAGATGAACATGCTAAAAAGTCAACACAATGGTTGAGTGAAATTCATAGGTTTATGGTAAACAGTTTGAATACAAGTCATCATAACAGTGGGTTACGTTGTTACACCCATAATAGTAATAATTGTATGCGTATACACTTATAATAGAAAACAGTATTATCATGGAAAATATTATCATCATGGAAAATAGTATTATCATAGAAAGCAGTATTATTGTCTTAAGCTCATGAATCACATATTTAAACTTAATAGATCCGGGAGCCTCTATCCGAAGACATACTTGGAGCTACTACCCAAAGAGATACTGGGAGCTACTACCCAAAAAGATACTGGGAGCTATTACCCAAAGAGATACTGGGAGCTACTACCCAAAGAGATACTGGGAGCTACTACCCAAAGAGATACTGGGAGCTATTACCCAAAGAGATACTGGGAGCTATTACCCAAAGAGATACTGGGAGCTACTACCCAAAGAGATACTAGGAGTTATTACCCAAAGAGAGATTGGGATGTCTTATGGGAAAATGGAGGTAACTTAGGTAATAATATATTAGGATAGCATATAGTTGGAAAAACACTTGTATTCATAGTTTATAGCATGAATCCCCCACGAGATTTAGAAAACATAATAATATGGGACTATTCACAGTGATGGAACCATATCACATATCAAAATCACTTGTGTTTAATTTGTATAAAACAAGCATGTATCCCCCTCGCGGGTTTATAAAACATTAGAAGATTTAAAAGCGAGGCTATGAAATCTCACCTTAACAGTACAGGGAAATCTGATTGATGGCAAAAGTATATTAGGTGAAAGTAACGGCTTCGTCACACAACCTGGGTAATATGTCAAGTCTTAGTTTGATTGGATATGTTTTATGTCATAATGAAATATCATTTTGATTGGATTTATTATGGAAATATCGTATCACTGTTCGGGCCATCATAATTCAGAGGTCATGTAGTAAACGTTTGAGGAGCCAGGACACTTTAAATTGTAAATCCAGCAAACTCGTCAAAACGTATACCCAAATGAAACCCCTTACATGAAGCTCCCTAGTAATGTGATACATTATAGTTTTAAGTTTCTTCAAAAGCTAGAATAATTTATATATATTTTTATAATTAATATAAAAATATAATATTTTATAAGTTTGCAAAATTGGCAATATATACCCTTGGTTTATAAACTTTTACAAGTTTAGTCATTTATATATAAAGTATATATAATTTAAACCTTTAACTTTGAAACTTGGCAAAATAGGTCCTTATAGTTATAACTTTAAGAAAATGACATTTTCAGCCCCTTTAGTTATAAATTTCAGAAAGTTACGATATATACCCCTATGCATGGAAACTTTTGCAAAACAAGTCCAAAAAGCCATGCAAGGTTATTTTAAGATTCCAAATGATATTTGCAGGTTATAGCTTATTAAAATAAGCTAAAATAAGATGTTCTAACATAACAAAAGTTTAGAAAAAGGATTCGTTAGCTAGAAAATCAAAACAGGTCGTTTTTAGGGTTTTTATCAAAAACACATGGTTTTGAGGATTCAAAGCTTCTAAAAAGAGTTCATACACGATATTAAGAGTATTATGAACATTATTGTACAGAATATAAGCTTATGGAACAAGATCTTATGCTTATTTGAGCTCAAATGGGTCTAAATGAGGTTTTCAGGTTCGTACGCCTAGTAACGACTTCAAGGCTTCGCTTTTCTTGATTCTTGGCTTCTATTCTGAGCTTAGGGACTTCTATTGATCTTTTATTAGTGCTATGGAAGGCTAGAATTCCATTTGAGAGTATGAGATGAGAAGTGTGGGATGAAATGAAAAAGGTGCATGTTTTGGCTATTTATAGGGGAGAAAGGCCCTTGGTGAGCAAGTTATGGGTTTGCTTAGTGTCAAGACTAGTAGTGATGACAATGGAGAGCTAATAAGGTGAGTCTTATAAGCTAGAAACTAGCCATGAAGTGTTGGAGGGGTGTTTAAAGGCCACAGCTAAAGGAGGTGACAAAGGGGGTTTCTAGAAGCCTTGGAGCTTAAGGGTGGTGATGGAGGTGCTTGTAAGCTACTTTGGTGGCTTCTTGGTGAGTCATAGAGGTGCTTTAGGTGCTTGGTTGCTAGCTTAGGTGTAAAAATAGGTCAAAATAGAAAGAAAATGGTGTCGGGTTGGTTTTTCTTTCGGGTTAGGGTTTAGGGTTTTAAAATGTAGATTAAGGGTAGATTAAGGTTTATGATTAGTGTTAGTACTGAGATTAGGGCTTAGGATTAACGTTTAGGGCTTAGTTTTAGGTTTAGGGTTTAGTTTTTAGTTGAAAGTGAAATTAGGGTTTAAGGTTTTGTGTTTATGATTAAAACATGGATTAGGGTTAATATTATGGATAGAGTAGGGTTTAGGAGTCATTAATTAAGTACTTGTACCTTGTGTTAAAGTGGTGTAAAGTTTAAACATGGTTTAGGAGCTTAAAAGACCTAGATTGACTTTCTTGCATTATTGATTTGTACATTGTGCTTTAGAAAGTTGTAACTTGATTCAGGAGGGTAAAGATATTCAAATGTGGTGCATTGATACTTGTACACATACTTTAAAGGCTTGTACTTTCATTTTATATGTATACATTACATATAATTAGGGTTTTGATGTAAACGTTAACGTTTAATGCTTGTTTTGATATAACGTTTTGAAAAGTACGTTAAATGGATAATGTACTTGGTAAAAATGATATTAAGATATAGACTTGACATATTAGGATGTTTACATGATATAAACATAGATATAGATGGCATTGATAGAGGTTGCGTGAGCTCGTTTACTTTAGAGATGCAAGTTACGTTGCATAATGAGATAAAGCAAAAATTTCCCTGTAAAAAGGTGGTATATATATAATAGATGGATATTACAGTGCATCTAATTTAATAGATGGATATTTACATTGATGAAAATTACGGGTTGTTATAGTCTCCCTCCCTTAAAAGAAATCTCGTCCCGAGATTTAGTTAGATGCCGGAGTGATGTTTGAAAACAGATGTGGATACTTGGCACGAATTTGATCTTCGCATTCCCATGTAAATTCTGGTCCTCTTTTAGAGTTCCATCTTACTTTGACTATAGGAATACGACTTTGTTTCAGTTGTTTGAATTCTCGATCCATAATCTCTACTGGTTCTTCTACAAAGTTGAGTTTGTCATCGAGCCAAAGCTCTTTCATTGGAATGACAAGGGATTTATCAGATAAGCATTTCTTTAGATTTGAAATGTGAAAGGTATTGTGTACATTACTGAGCTCTTCAGGAAGCTCAAGTTTATATGCCACTGGACCAATCCGTTCAAGGATTTTGAATGGTCCAATTTACCGGGGATTAAGCTTTCCTCGTTTTCCGAATTGGATGACACCTTTACGAGGTGATACTTTCAACATAACACGATCTCTAACTTGAAATTCTAAAGGCTTTCGCCTGACATTGGCATAACTTCTTTGCCGATCTCTTGCAGCCTGCAAGCGTTTTTGAATTTGCACTATCTTTTTAGTGGTTTCATATATTATTTCCGGTCCTGTGAGTTGAAGATATCCAACTTCGGCCCAGCAAACAGGTGATCTGCACTTTCGACCATAGAGTGCTTCAAACGGTGCTGCCTTAATACTGGCATGATAACTGTTATTGTAAGATAATTCCACCAATGGTAAGTATCTTTCCCATCCTTTTCCAAAGTCTATGACACAGGCTCGAGGCATGTCTTTGAGTGTTTGAATGGTTCTTTCACTTTGTCCATCGGTTTTGGGATGATATGCCGTACTCATGTCTAATTGAGTACCCACGACACTTTATAGTGATTGCCAGAATCTGGATGTGAAATGACTGTCACGATCCGAAATGATGGATATTGGCACACCATGCCGGGAGACTATTTATTTGATGTACAACCTGGTAAGGGTTTTTATACTATCTGTCTCTCGGGTAGGTATGAAATGTGCGGATTTTGTAAGGCGATCAACAATGACCCAAATTGTGTCATGTTCGTTTGATGTTTTAGGAAGTTTTGTAACGAAGTCCATTGTTATTCTTTCCCATTTCCACATAGGAATCTCTGGTTGTACCAGTAAGCCGGATGGCTTCTAACATTCTGCCTTAACTCTAGAACATGTCAAACATTTGCCAACATATTCCGCGATGATTGCCTTCATGTTAGGCCACCAATAGAGTTTCTTTAGATCCTGGTACATTTTTTCAAAACCCGGGTGAATGGAATATTTTGATTTATGAGATTCATACATGATCAAGTCCCTCAGATTACCAAAGAGTGGTAACCAGCTTCGGTTCTTGATACAACGAGTTCTATCAGGATGTACTTCAAACGCTTTATCCATTCCTCGTAAATTCTTAGCCTTGATGTTTTCTTCCTTGATTGCTTCAGTTTGAGCTTCGAGAATTTGTGATGGTAGTTTTGGATGAACGGTCATGATTAATGATCTGATTCGGAGTGGTTTGATTCGTTCCAGTCGGCTTAAGGCATCTGCTATGACATTTGCCTTTCCAAGATGATAGCGGATCTCACAATCGTAATCTGCAAGCAATTCTAACCAACGGCGTTTCCTCATGTTTAATTCTTTCTGATGAAGAATATGTTGAAGGCTTTTGTGATCAGTGAAAACTGTACACTTTGTACCATATAGATAGTGTCTCCAAATTTTAAGAGCGAACACAAGTGCTTCTAATTCAAGATCATGAGTGGTATAGTTTTCTTCATTAGTCTTAAGTTGTCGGGATGCATATGCAATAACCTTCTCTCTTTGCATTAACACTGCTCCTAGACCTTGATGGGATGCATCACAGTAGACAACAAAATTGTCATTTCCTTCGGGTAATGCTAAGATTGGGGGAACTAAAAGGGGGCCATACATAGCTTTTGTCGTTAGCATTGGAAAGCCGTCTCTTGATCTTTTTCCCAGATATACTTCTTGTTTTTCTAGGTTAATTCAGTCAAAGACTTTGCAATCTTCGAAAAATCTTTGATAAATCTTCAATAATAGCCGGCAAGTCCTAAGAATTGACGAACTTCCGTGGGTGTAGTGGGAGATGTCCAATACTTAACTGCTTCAATCTTGGCGGGATCAACATGAAGTCCATGACTATCAATTAAATGTCCAAGAAATTGCACGATACGAATCCAGAAATCACATTTGGAGAACTTGGCAT
>BQNB010140734.1:0-17373 GCA_026074375.1 Tanacetum coccineum | reverse complement strand
TACGTAGATTTTCCCATTTGTTTTATATCAAAATTATGTATATAAATAATATAACTTTCCCCCAAGACATTGTGAGTGACACAATAGTCTCTAAACATTTCTGAAACATTATGAGTGACACAATGGTCTCTAAACATTTCTAAGACATTATGAGTGACACAATGATGTCTAAACATTTCCCAAGACATCGTGAGTGATACGATGGTATTTAAAACATTTTCATGAGTTTACATAATACTATTCTGCATAACATCAAAACTTGTCACAGTCCGCTGGCCCTATGTTATCTTATTATTCGAATCCGAATGCTAGTTGAGCACTCGACCCATACTGTTGAAACACCTACGTCACCTCGTAACGTCTCAATCTTTCTTACTTCTCGTAATTTGTAAAAGCATGTCGATTAATTCAAACACGACTTTAACCCATCACCTCATAATATTTTACCTTTGGAACACGACTTTCGGAACCCGACTTATTTTATTCTTCTCTCCGTTTAATTTTAAAGAAAATGCCGTCAACGAGACAAGGAATGAGTTCCGTAGAAATTGAGCGTATTGTATCCCAATGAGTTGTTAATGCTATTAAAGCTATTGCTATCTACGAGACAAAAATCTGCGTGGCACACGACTTAATAGTTCGAGTCATACTTTAGGGAGCCAAGGTTGCAAGGAATGAAAACTATAAAGGAAAGTGGAAATGAGGTTACCAAACAACACGGGACAACAAAACAAATGACAAAAGGTCATGAGAGCCTACATTACTGGGCTTGGAGAGAAGAAAGTGTACGATGGGAATTTTCCTTACTACAACAAGTGTAGCTGCACCATGTTGGACCATGCACTCTGAAGTGCAATAACTACAAGAGAGTTGGCCATATGACTAGAGATTGTAGAACACCCGTTTCGATAACGACTTAAAGGGCCCCAATGACAAATTAGAAACATGAGGTACCTATTATGAGTGTTGAAAACAAGGACATTACAAGTAGGGGTGTTATCGGGTCGGGTTGTCAAGGTTATCAGGTGTATCGGGTCAGGTTGAATCAGGTTTTGGTATAAAAGAATATGACCCGAAACCCGACCCTATAATGATTCATGTTATTGGGTTCGGGTCTATCAGGTTTGGGTTATATCGGGTTAGGTTATCGGGTCAATTCGGGTTAGTATAATTTTATACAAGAAAAACCATTTTAGTTGTGTATGGTTTGATGGAGAAACAAAATAAATCAAATAGTTGGCAGTACAAAACATTTTAAAGATGGTCCAATCCATATTGTGCTTAAAAAGTGTCAGTAACAAAAAATAATAATATGGCACAATGCATTACTTAGTCCACTAGTTTTAGTATTACTTACAAATTCGTTTAGTTCATTAAAATTATGTCCAAACAGTAGGCAAAACACTTGTTACTTGTTTATTTTATTACAAAACATTCTTCTTTGATGAATGAAAAATACAACAGTTGGCAAAATAAGAAGAAAAAAGTAAGATGTTATTAACATCTTGCAACAAATTAAGGATCACAAATATCTTAATAGGAAGGTTGCACAACTTTGCTAGTTTCTTAGCAATTACTAGTATATGCATTCCAATCATTAAGATGAAAGACAATTTATCAAATTTGTGACAAAACCTAATGTCATTTAATCTATGAGGGGTAGAAATGAGCATCCTTATACAATTTCCTAGCCAACAGTTCATATGTTATCAGGTGTATCGGGTTGACCCGATAACCTGATAAGAAATTAACTAAGACCCTAACCCGACCCTATTAGCTTATCGGGTCTATCGGGTTGACCTGATAAACCCGATAAGCTACCTTAGACCCGAATCAACCCAACCCTATAAGGTCTTATCGGGTTCGGGTCGGGTTTAGCTCGGGTCGGGTCAACCCATTTGACACCCCTAATAACAAGAGTGATTGTCTAAAGCTGAACCGTGTGAACCAAATTTGGAAGGGAAAAGCTCGCGGAAACTCTAACGTCGTCATAGATAATGCTGATGCTTAAGGAGATATTTTTCTACCCTACATAGTGAGACCTAAGTCGAAAACCTCTAGGACTATAGTCCCTTAGAAATTGCACTATTACCTTCCTATAAATTTTGTTGTAGTGTGTGGATGTTTTAAATTCTCTATTAACTTATGTGTCATGACGATTCTGTCGGTTACACTTAAATTCTTTATTAATTTATGTAAGCTACTCCTCGAATTTGTTACCATCTTATAAAACATCTCACTATCGTTTTGTAAACTATTCTTGTATCGTCTTATAAACTATTTTTTTGTCTTTTAGAAACTATTTTGTTGTCACGTTACAAACCATTTTGTTGTCAATTCGTAAACCAATTGTTATCATATCATAAACCCCTTTACTATTACATTATAAACTGTCATGTGATTTTCTCGTAAACTATTTTGCTAGCACCTCATAAATTATTTTCCGCTGTCCTACAAAATATTGTGTGTCGTTATATAAGCTACCTTGTTTTTGTTTTTACGGACTATTTTACTACCTTATAAACAATATAGTTTATACTATATAAATTTTTTAAACATAACACTAGTTTTGATGAAATGAACATTGCGTCATTAGTCTTTAATTATACATAGCCTGATCACCTATGTATAATTTAGGAAGGACCATGCCATGCTGAGAGTAGTCACCTTAAAATTTTTGTCAATTTATCTTCACTTTTCATTTCTATTTTTCTTTACTCTTCACTATATTTTCATCGGGATTTAATCTTATCCATGTTTACTGATATTTTGTGTGTGTATTATTACGTTGTTCTTGTCATGAGTGTTCGTGTTAGCCAACACTGTAACCATGTAGAGTTTTACCCGACGTTAACAAGTGGAGCCAACCTTATCTTACACTGTGCCTTCAGCCGAGAAATCGAGTTACACCGCTAGTCACCCTAGGGCAATTCCCAACCAGTACGATTACATTGATGATTCGTTATATGGCCTAAACCTAGAAACCGTCCATGGGAGGAAACTAGGATATTTCCTTCATTTGACTTCTCTTTTAGTAGGATAAAATTATGAAGATTATAAGATTCTTGTACCAATGAAACTTCTAATGGACCTGAAGTTAAAGCAAAGGACGTAATTATTGTAAGTACATAGAACCTAGTTGATAGAAGCCTCACATCCGCTGAGTTTAGCCTTCTAAGTGACATCGTTCCAACTACCTTAGACTTAAGCTATGCTATTGAGTTAGCCGACATGAGAGTCATAGAATCTAGTACCATACTTAGAGGTTGCACACTAAACTTATTAGATCACCCGTTCAATATCGACCTGATGCCCGTTGAGCTTGGTAGTTTTGACGTTATTATGGGAATGGATTCTTGACGATTCATGGAGATGAAGTGTTGATGATTCATGAAGTGTTGAATATCATCTCGTGCACCCAAAACCCATAAGTATAACCAGAGAGGATGCCATGTTTCTGGCACAAATTACAGAAAAGAAAGCTGAAGACAAGTCGAAAGAGATGCGACTTGAGGACGTGCCAACTGTGCAGGACTTTCTGGAAGTCTTTCCTAAAGACATGCCAGGACTTCCATATAACACCCCTATTTTGACATATAGCAGCGAAAGCTAATCTGGGGTATTATTTCATAGTACAACAGTCATAATCATAGAAAACGAATCGTAAAGAGACGTTTTTGGAAAATTTAGTTATCATTCATTATTTCATCAGAGTTTTTACAAACAGAGGTCCCAAAATCTACATGAAAACATAAAGTTTGAATGATAACAGTTTAGCCATCTTCAAGTCCGTGCCACTCCGTGCCATAAGATGCTCAGTTACCTGAGATAAACATGCTAAAAAGGTCAACACAATGGTTGAGTGAAATTCATAGGTTTATGTTAAACAGTTTGAATACAAGTCATCATAACAGTGGGTTACGTTGTTATACACCCATAAGTGTAATAATTGCAATGAGTACAATTATTATAGAAAACAGTGTTATTGCCCTAAGCTCATGATATCAATACGTTAACATGGAAATCACCGTAGTGACATTGGTTGAGGAACAAATGTCCTCGTGGAAAGGTAACTTGCCAAAGTTACCCATTATAATCAAATATAGTGCTATTGGTACCAGAAAGTATAGGTACACCAACGGGAGTCGTCACCCTGATAGATCTATCCACAATATTCGCGTTCACTCGCAAGTGACTAATGATTCATGATTAAAAAATATTGGCAGTGAAAGGTACTTAGGAAATAATATATTTGGCATACAGTTGGAAAAACACTTGCATTCATGGTTTAAGCATGTATCCCCCTCGCGGGTTTATGAAAACATTAGAAGATTTAAATGCGAGGCTATGAACTCACTTTAACAGGGAAATCTGATTGATGGCAAAAGTATATCAAATGAAAGTAACAGCTACGTCACGCAACCTGGGGTAATATGTCAAGTCTTAGTGTGATGGTTTATGTTTCAAAACTTTATAAAGTTTAATGTATTACTTTGATTTATTAATTTATGGAAATATTGTATCACTGTTCGGGCCATCATAATTTAGAGGTCATGTAGTAAACGTTTGAGGAGCCAGGACACTTTAAATCGTAAATCCAGCAAACTCGTCAAAACGTATACCCAAATGAAACTCCTCACATGAAGCTCCCTAGTAACGTGATACGATAAAATTTTAAGTTTCTTCAAAAGTTAGTCGATGATAAATTACGTTAAATATATAACGTAATTGTTTTATAATGCGTCGATCGTTGATTAATAGTGATAAATGTATCGGGTTTTAATAAAATTGAGTTTTATAATATTAATATATATTTTTATAATTTATATAAAAATATTATATTTTATATTTTTAAGTTTGTAAAATGGCAATATATACCCTCGATTTATAAACTTTTACAAGTTTAGTCCTTTATATATAAAGTATATATAATTTAAACCTTTAACTTTGAAACTTGGCAAGATAGGTCCTTATAGTTATAACTTTAGGAAAATGACATTTTCAGCCCCTCTAGTTATAAATTTTAGAAAGTTACGATATATACCCCTTGCATGGAATATATTTGCAAAACAAGTCCAAAATCCATAATATTGATATTTTTCAATATAGAAAGTAATTTGCAGGTTATAGCTTATTAGAATAAGCAAAAATAAGATGTTCTAACGTAACAAAAGTTTAGAAAAAGGATTCGTTAGCTAGAAAATCAAAACGGGTCGTTTTTAGGGTTTTAATCAAAAACACATAGGTTTGAGGATTCAAGGCTTCAAACAAGAGTTTATATATGATCTTAAGAGTATTATGAACATTCTAAAACAGATTATGAGTTTATTGAACTAAATTTTGAGCTTACTTAAGCTAAAATGGGCCAAATAAGGGGTTTTTGGGTTCGTACGCCTAGAAACGACTTCAAGGGCTTCCTTCTCTTGATTATTGGCTTCTATTCTGATCTTAGGGACTTCACTTGATCTTCTACTACTGCTAGAGAATGGCTAAAACTCCATTTGAGTGTGTGTGTTTGAGTTTGAGGTGTGATTGAAAAGTATGTGTATGTATGCATATATATAGTGCTCAAACACCCTTGGTGGCCAAGTTTTCTTGGTGTGGTGGCCAAGGGCTATAGGTTAGGGACTAAGGAACATCTAGGGTGAGTCATGAGAGCTTAAGATGAGGTGTAAGGGTGTGGATGGGTTCGAAAATCAAAGAATGGAGACAAGTAGTTTACTTAGTGTGTAAGTTGTGGTAGTAGCTTACAAGGAGGTGATGGAGGTGCTTGTAAGGTGCTGGAGTGATGGTGATGTGGTGGTGAGGTCATGGTGATGAAGGTGGTCGTGAGTCATGGAAGAGCTTGAGGTATTTATTTAGTTTATACATGGCTATTTTTGGACAGCCAACACGAGTCCCAGTAATTTGGTTTCCATATACAAACTGTAATTCTGATCAACCTCAAACCAGTGAGAATGGTTAGATATTTGAGTCCTCTACAACTTTTAGTTTTACATATTCAGGGGTTACTATACAAAAATCTAGAGATAATAGCCATTTACTATAGGTGTGCAGAATTTGCGAACCTTTGCCATTTCGGCTATAACTAATTCATCCGATGTTGAATCGGGGTGATTTTGTTGGAAATCGTTTAAGCTCAGGTTGTTTAGACCTTATCTAGGATAAATTAATAACAAAGGCGGAATATTCAAACATTTGAATCCATTTGTGTTATAATACAGGTTTCTTCTCATCATCCTTCTAACGTATTAAGGGGTATTACAGCCAATTTACCTGATCATTGTAAGACGGTTACATCAATCAATGATCGAAATCTCAATTGCTCTTTAGGCGCGTACCCCACCATGCTAGCATGATATCTCTTGTGGACGTGTAAACCACACCCAACACGTTATACACCTCTGGGTGCACACACCACTTTTGGCACACCTTAACCTTGCTCTGATGCCCTCTTATATCTATAGAAGGTTACAAGCTTACAAAGGCAGCTAAATTAAAGCTTGTGACATCTATTTAAATGTCATAAGAAGATTAGTTAAAAGCTTTTTGAAAAATGAAATTAATTATACACGGACATCTAAACATTTAGTTATATGAAAACTAACATTGACTTTTTCATTCTTAGCATTTAATTTCTTCTTTATGTAGATACTCAAAGTGATTATTAAGCCTGTTGTGTCAATTCTTCTTTCATTTAGACATGTAGTTTTGTAGTAGCATCAAATTCATTAACACAAACAATTTCCATTTCATGTTGATATTTCCAAAAACAATCTCCATGAATATAATTGAAACAAGCTCTTCAGATGCTTGCTCCTCTTGTTGACTTATCGATCTCTTTTGACCTCATGGTACACCACACATTAAATAAGACTGCAAAATCAATAAACCTATCGTCTTCTTCCCCTTTTTGTTACATCATTCTCGAATAGGGGTCTTCTTAGTGATATGCAAACTTGGATCATAATCAGTACATAATCATATACCACAACTATAATCAGTCTTCCAATACATCAAAGTGCACCTCATGACGCACAATTAAGAAATAAATATTGATCAGTAGAATCATGAAACTTAGCTAGTAGTAACAAAGAATCAGCGGTAGTAATGAAAAAACTTCCCTCAAGTGGTGGTTGCAGATGGTTTACATGTTTAACGATAAGCTTCCCTGAAAAACAGTCTGTTAAACCATCTCTTGAATCTGAATTTTGTCGGGCTCTATGTAATGATTAAGATGTAAGAAAAATTATAGTATAACGAAATGGATGTTGAAGTAGAATAATCCCAAACTTGTATCTTATGTCTTGCACTATAATATGATAAGAACTCATAATCTTCTTCTTCGTTTTATGAGTAGACCTCGATCTCTTGATAAAATCCTCATCTTCTATGAGACACTGAGCACAACAACGTAACTCCTTTAAGTGATAGTAAATACCTGTGAGTACTACAATGTATCTCCTTACACTCAGGTATAAGAAAACTAGATTAATAAGTCTTTATCATAAAACCATGAACGCACGAACAAGTTATTTCAAATGTAGCCAGCCAATTGAGATATGTAAGAACACAAACTCCCAAATAATTCACTCTTTCCTCATCAAAATATAACGAATGTGATAACTATATCAATCTCTTCGTAACCACTTCTTCATAAAATCCGAACCTTTTACTCAGATTAAGAACCGAAAACACATCGCTTTCCGTTGTGTGTGCACCTTCTGTCCGAGATCTTCTTGCTAGGGGTCAACAAAAATCCCTTCATTATACTGATATCGGACAAGTGGCCCGTATTAATTGCTTTGGGAAATACTAGCCGTTGAACATGACTTCTATTCGGACAATACATGCAGTTGAAAACTATTTATGATTATATCTTATAATTATAAAAATCAGTATACTGAAAATGCTTCACTTGTTGCGAACACAAGCTACTAATACTCAAACGGTATTAACATGATGATCAAGTAAGTTAGCATGTAACCATTTATTGATGCGACCGCAACAAAAAATAGGCTCAATTACAGATATACATAAAAACCAAAATCGAATTGTAAAATTTAAAAAAATCACGCTATCAATCGTATTGCAGTACCATAACAGTAAGAGGGTCGATTTATAGCATCATTTTTATTAAGCACTAAACTTCCTTCAAAAAACCCCATAAAAACTTTCTACTTACCTCAATTTCTCAAGAATTTAGGATTTTTAGAGGTTCTTCTAAAAATTTGTAGATCTTATGATCAAGAGCATGCTCTGATCCATGGTCTGGCTCGATATTCTAATGACCCACTGATTGCTACTGTCCACCTATGGGAATTCGTTGGCAGTTCTTAAGAAGAACAGCAATAGTTTCTCAAACGATTTCTATTATAACCTTTTAATCCTGCCCTAAAATTGCAGATCCCTAATACGAATATCTAATTAATTTTAACTGTGTTTTTCGTATATATATCTTCTTATACCCTTTCGTAGAGAACTCTTTTTTATAACATTAAGGGATACTTAGCTAGGGTGCTACGAGTCGCTTGTATTCTCATAAACTCTAATTCAATATAATCACTTAATTAAACTGTTACAAGATGATTACTAAATAGCTATTCTAGAATGTATAATACTCATTTAAAGATTGCCTTTATCCACGGCATAGCAGTACGTGACTTTTCCTTACATATGTTAGGCTTAGTACTTTCGACTCTCTCAAATTCGACAGTACTTTGCTCTTTCAATTAGAGTTACTTTGCCTTTTTCTTGCAGGGAACTTTAACTTTTATTCATACGTCCTAACTTCCGTTGAATTGTGAAGTTGTGGCTAATTTGGTTATTATTAATAAAGGTTATTTTTTTATATCGCCATGGTTAAGGGGCTTGTGCGTTTCAGAAATGCGCATAAGAGTTAGTCCACGCTTATATCGGGTTAATTTAAGTTTCGGAAGAATTGGTCTATCGTGGCTTATACAATGGATGTTGCATTGCACGTGTTGATAGGGGATTCATCGGTACTTTTAATGTTGTCGAATCTCCCAATGTGTCTATAGCGGAAGGTGGTTTAAGTGTTTATTGTGGAGAGATCCAATTGAGATAAGTTGCAAATGATTTTGAGGTCTGGATTAGTGATTGTTATAAAGAGGTAAGGCGACTTAAGCAGAGTTATTCGAATTCCTATTAGTTTTAAGTTCGTTGAATTCCAGCAAAGAGGACCAGAATTTCTTGGAACCGTGGAGAGTAGATTAAGCAGAATTACCTCATCTTTTCACCATAAGAACGAATTTTGCGTGGAAGAGTGAGAATGAGACGAGCTAAGTGCCAGTTCCTGACATCCCTAAAGGTGTAGGGGAAATGTATCAACCCGAGTTTGTGTCAAATCTAATCTTAGCAAAGATAGTATTTTTTATTACGTAGAATATATAATAGTCGTTATGCTATAATGTGGTTGATTTGACTTTCCATTTATTGGTTGAATTTCATTTGTGATTTAAATCTGTTTATGACTCAATTCAGTGTTTACGAAGGTCAAGGAATTTTATTCATATGCTCCTATCAGGAGAGCGGTACATATGTCTTTTTTGAATTTTAAGGTTTGAGTGTTTTAAAAACCCGTGTTAAACGGTCGTGTTATACCTGTCCGGTTTTACATTTTCTTTAAAAGTTTTAAACTCTATTTTAACATGGTCAGATTTAAATATTTTCACAACGTGATTGGGTCGCTCGGATATGTTGTGTCGACTTTTACTTATAAAAGCAAAGCTTTTTTCACTTAATAACCTTGCAAGGACTATGAAAGGGGAGGGTGTGTTTAAGTTTCCAATGCTTAAAGGTTCTTTTTATAAATACTTTTAGTACTATACACACATTTCTATTATCTTTTATAAAAATTTCACTTTTTCTTGCTCCTTCCTTTCCCCCCATTTGTTATTACCCACACACACATACTAAATTCATTGTCAAAAATTTGTTACTTACATGTATGTTAATCCGCTTATACCATATTAATCCTTGTTTAATCCTCTACAAATCCCACTAAGAAAACCTTACATCCAATGAGTATTTTGAAAGTTGGGTTTTTGGTCAATTTCTCTTGATTTGGTGTATAAGGAAGTGATTCTAGGTGGTAGATTAGTGTTATATTAAAATGGTTTGGTTTGAAAAGTTTGTTTGGTTGGTCTTTATGGTTCGTTCGATCTTAAGGTCAAAGGGGAAGCCATAGTCAAGCTTTGTTCTAGCTTTTTCTTGTTTGATTAATTAGATGATTATTGCATATATGTAATTATAGCTAGATGATTCAAGTGTAAAATCGATTTGAAAGTGTTACAACACATGTTTGATAGTTTTAGTACATGTTTTTAGGCTAGTTAAGCATGTTGAAATAATTGGAATTTGACAAAAATGAGTTTTTGTATGACTTTGTGTTGACTTTTGTTGAACAGAAAGTTTGACTTAGTCATAGCATGTCGAGAAATTCTTTAAATCTAAATTAGGCATTTAAATATGATAAATGATGTTCTAAGGTCCGTTTTGATATAAGGTGGGCCTTGTAACTCCTAAAAACGAAGATTTTACGGCAAAGTCAAGTTTGGGGTAAAAAGTCAACTACGAAGTTTGACTTTTGAAAGTCAAACTTGCGTATACTTTTGAATATAGTTTATAACCAGTAAAGGGTTCGTAATGTTAGTTAAATTAAGATGAAATGCTAAGTTTGGATTATATTATCTTTACTTTCTGCAAACTTTCTAAAAATGGAAATTTGTAAGAAACGTTGTAATAATTGATGAATATGTCAAGCGAAATATTTTGTGTCGCACTTGGAGATTTTAGTATATGATTATATATACGTAATAGTAATACATATATATACAATATATGATTTAATATACTATTAGTCACATACCGCCATATATGTATTATATAGGTCGCGGTTGAGACGTGAAGCTTATTGTGCTTGTTGAGTTCATAGCCTCGCTTTTGAACTATTTTAAATGTTTTAAACCCGCAAGAGGGATACATGTTTGTTTTATAAAAACGAACACATGGGATTTATGGTATGCTAGACTCGATATGAGATTGTTTCCGCATAAGTTGCTATTGTCGAAGTCCATTAATTCATGAACCACCAATCGCCTATAATGGGTGAACGCTAATGCATTAAATAGATCTATCGGGTTTGACAACCTTGTCCGGGGTTTGAATCCTTGTGAACACCCTGTCAAACGAACATTTTTTTATTAGAAATATAGAAGGTATATGACAATAATACCTAGTTTGGAGCACTTAAACATATGAAATGCCATATATATTGTTAACGTTCGGTGTCATGAGCTTAACGCGTGAAAGAAAAGAAGTTGCTATACATTGAATTTGTTGCTTTGTTTTCCCGAGAACTAATTATGTGTTCAAAGATCTTTACTTACTGATTACTTTAAACTCTATGAATTTCACTCGACTTTGTTGTTGACTTTTTAAACATGTTTTATCCCAAGTAATCAAGGCTGAAGGCAACGATGGCGTGGAGGTGTCGTGCATGTATGTTGATTGAATTAAAGGAAAAGCTACTTGTGTGTTCCGGTCTTTTAAAAACAATGTCTTGTGTTATGTTTAAAACAATGTCTTTTATTTAAACAATTGTCTTTCAAATACTATATGGTTGGGGTTATGATTCTATGGGGACCTAACGCATTTTAACTCTAAATAATTATGGAACACATGTGGTTTAAACGTCTTATTTAGGTCGTTTTCTATATTCATGGTAAAGGATGCTATTTAGTAACACCAAATTGCTAATTTTTGCTACGCAATCCGATGCCCTTCAGGGCGGGTGTTACACTATTAGTACTAGAAAACCTAAATTTTAAGCGAATAAATCTGTTGCAACAACCCCTAAGAAAACAGTTGCATCGGAATCCACTATTCAGAATTCCAAGAGTTACTATAGGATGTTGTATGATAAAACTAGTAAGGCATGGAAATGGTGGATAGAACAACATTGCCCATCAGGATATAAATGGGTTCCTAAGACAAAAATGAAATGGGTGCCTAAAGTTTGGAATGAAAATGTGATCAAGAGAGTTAGTTTTGCTATAGATAATGCATCTAGGATAACTAATGTCTTGAAAATAAAAAATACTTTAGGATTCAATTAGTCAAGTATTCCATCATCCTCTAATTCTCTTGCAGATTGTTTAACTCATCCTTTTCATTGTTGACTATGGATGCACAAAGCACATGACGGACAATCTAAAGCTGCTATGCAATTTTGTTGAAAAATATCTGGGTACCGTTCGGTTTGGCAATGATCAATTTGCTCCAATTCTTAGTTATGGAGATTTAGTTCAAGGAAATATCATGATCAACAGGGTTTATTACGTCGAAGTACTCAATCACAATCTCTTCTTAGTTGGTCAATTTTGTGATGCGGATTTAGAGGTTGCTTTCCGAAAATCTACGTGTTTCGTTAGAGATCTTTAGGGAAACGATTTACTCATAGGTAATCGTGGATCTGATCTCTATACAATTTCTCTTCAAGAAACGACTTCATCAACTCCAATTTGTCTCATGGCTAAAGCCTCACCAACTCAAGCATGGTTATGGCATCGAAGACTTTATCACCTTAACTTTGACTACATCAACTTACTTTCAAAGAAGGATGTCATGATTGGTTTACCAAAGCTAAAATATGTAAAGGATCAACTATGTTCCTCTTGTGAAGTGAGTACACAGCAACAAGGAGTTTATTCCAGACAAAGGTTGTTCCAATTTTCGAAAGGACGGCTAAATTTGCTTAATATGGACTTATGTGGTCCAATGCGGGTTGTTAGCATAAATGGAAAGAAATATATTCTGGTAATTGTCGAAGACTACTCCAAATATACTTGGACTTTATTTCTAAGATCCAAGGATGAAACACCAGAAGTTTTAAAACAAAATCTTTAAGCCCTAGTAATTTCTGTTCGAACTGACAGAGGCACGAAGTTCTTAAAAAAGAGACTCCATGCATTCTTCAAAGAAGAAGGAATTGAACATCAAATGTCTACTCCTTAAACACCTAAACAGAATGGTGTTGTCAAAAGACAAAACCGTACTCTCGTTGAGGCTGCTCGCACGATGCTCTCAGCTCCTAAACTTCCTTTGTTCTTTTGGGCTGAAGCAATTGCAATCGCATGCTATACTCAAAACAGATCTATCATCATCCTAACACATGAGAAAACGGCATATCACATCATCAATGACACCTTCAATTAAACACCTTCACATTTTTGGTTGCACTTGTTACCTAACTAGAGATGGTGAAAATCTAGATAAGATGAAAGAAAAAGGGGATCCGTGCATTCTGGTGAGATACTCCACTCAGCCTAATGGATATCGTGTTTACAACAAGATAACTCGATTGATAGTTGAATCTATACATCTTAGATTTGATGAAATCAAAGAGATGTCTGAGACGTCTATTGATAATGACACTTCAGTCCTCGTTCCCCAATGACAAAAGGCGTCAGATTATGAAAAATCTGGACCCGTTCCCCAACTACAAAATGTTTCTCCTTTAGCAGATACAACAGCTCTGTCACAACAAGAGTTGGATCTTCTATTCGGTCCTCTATACGATGAATTTTTCAATGCAGGTACTTCAAGTGTCAACAAGTCTTCTTCTCCCACTGACAATTATAAACAACAAGACACACAACCTTCAATGAATATTTACCCTACAACAGAACCAACATCTCCAAAAAGTGTTAATGCTGACGAAAAAAACAAAAATCAAGCAGCAGATACACAGTTCCAACAAGATTAATTTATCAATCCTTTTTGTACACCAGTATGAGAAGTTGTTGAGTCTTCCTCATGCAACATTGATAATTCAAATATGCATACCTTTAAGCAACCACAAGATTCTAAATACAGATGGACAAAAGATCACCCATTATCTCAAGTTCGTGGAAATCTATCCAAGCCGGTGCAAACAAGACGACAACTTGTAACAGATCCTGAAATATGTATGTTCGCGCTCATCGTGAGTACCGCTGAACCGAAAACCATTATGGAAGCAATGGCTGATTCTGCATGGATAGAGGCAATGCAGAAAGAGCTTCATCAGTTTGACAGACTCCAAGTCTGGAAACTGGTTGACAAACCCTTTGGCAAGAACGTAATCAAGCAAAAGTGGTTATGGAAGAACAAAAAGGATGAGACCAAACTATAATGAGACCAAAACTATAATTCGCAATAATAGTGTTAGGTTCATTAAAAAAAGCTATGGTTTCGATTTTATGTTGGTTAGTTTATTTATGATTCTATAGTCTTTCTTTTGTTTAGTATCTTGAATAGTTATCTGTTGTGGTAATAGTGGTTTATATTTATGCTACAAAGAAGTAGAAATAGTCATTAATTACCAAAGATGAGGGTACTAGAAGTGAATAAATAAGTGGAAAAGAGGAAGGCTCTTTCTGACTTTCTTTACTAAATTACCTCCTCTTATTCTAATTAGAGGGTTGATGATTGTAATATAAAAATTTATCCCTTTTTCCCTCCATTTATAACATTTGAAATTTAGATACTTTCCCTCCACTACTATTCTCTCTAAGCTTCCATGATTGATAATGTATGATTCAAGATAAACAAGACCTATCAAGTGGTATCATACGCCGTTAGAGAAGTAGAGTGATTCATTTTGTGAAGATTTTTACACGTTCAAGAACCTCGAAATGACATTCGGTGAATTCGGTTGAGGTGTTTGAGCTTTCGAGTTGAGTTTTGGCAGCAATTTCGAGTAGTTGGACATTATCGAGTGTTGTTTTTGCATTTTTAGTAGGTTTATATAGTTCTCGGAAGTGTTTCTACAGTTCTCGAAAGCCTTTTAGCATTCTCGGAAGTCATTTTTCTACTCTCGAATCATTTTTCTTGATGTTTTGGAAGTTTTAGTAGCACTTGTAGTCTAATCTCGATAGAAAAGTATTGTAATAGATATATACGCATTTTCGTTTTTATCGAAAATCGTATATTAGGAGGTTATTGTTAACTCGGTTAAATATCGAGTTTATATCCTTTCACACTTTTTCGGTTCTATCAGAAAGTGTGAATAAGGAATTAGTGCTTTTAAATATCGGAAATAAGATTACTAAGTGTTAAAATACATCAAGATCACAGTTTTATCGTGAATTGGGATTTTGAAAAACAAATTTGTCAATTTCTAAAAACTCTAAAATCAAATTCGGTTTTATCGAATTTGATGTTTTAAGTGTTTTGGATTATCTAGTAATCATAAATTTCGGTTTTATCGAGTTTGTGGTTATTGATAATACATAATCTTTGAAGTTTACAAAACTCGGTTTTATCGAGTTTGAAGTAAAAGTGTTTCCGAGTTTAATAAGTTTTAAGAGTACCGAGTTTGTTAGTATTTTTTTCTAAGTTTAGTTATGTTCGAGAAGTGAACCGAGTTTCATACTACGTGATATTTGAAAATAGTGTTGTCCAAGTTTTACAAGTGTTCGAGAAGTGTACCGAGTTTGGAAATCTTTTCACAAATATCACTCGTTTTCGTCTACAAAGATCCAATCTTTGAATCATAAGAAATGTCAACATCCAAAACATATCAACAATCCCTTGCTGATGCCGGTTCTAAGACTAGGCCTCCCATGCTTAAAAGGGGTAGTTATATACCGTGGGCAAGTAGATTTAGACGATATATAAATCGAAAGAGGGAAAACCAAAAGTGGCTTAACAAAGCACTTGATGAAGGTCCTTATCAGTTTGAGATGTTCATTCCTAACAATTCGACAGTTTCGAAATTGCAAAACTGGTGAGGATTTATAAGGAGATGCGTTATTGCACTATGATGCTGAGATGGAGCTCATGAATCTGATTCTTCTTTCTATTCCAAATGACATTTATAATTATGTGGATGCTTGCACTTCGGCTAAGGACATGTGGAAAAGAGTTGAACGTCTTATGAGGGGAACTATACAAAACAAAGTTGATAGAGAAACTTGTTTTACAAACGAATTTGACTAGTTTGTTGCTGAACCAGGGGAAGCACTTGTTTTAGTTTACAATCGTTTTGCTTAGTTAATGAACGATTTGGAAAGAAATGACATGCATTTTCTAATTGTTACAATTAACACAAAGTTTCTGAATAGCTTGCAACCAGAATGGTTGAAATATGTTACCCAAGTTCGTCTTGCTAAACGTTTGACAGTGGATACGTTTGATGATCTTTTTGATTACCTTCAGCAATTCGAGAAACTGGTTAATGTCTCAAGAGCAAAGAAGTTAGAAAAATCCCATGATCCTTTGGCTCTCGTAGCACATACGGGTTCATCTTCCAGAAACACATCATCTTATTATGTGACACATCCTACGTCTGTGGTTGATTATGAATATGAGTACCAGCAGGATGATGTTCACACCAATTCTGAAGATCCTCTAGCATCTGCAATGTTGTTATTTGCTCGAGCCATTACTCAAAATTTTTCTACTCCAAAAAATAATCGTCTTCGCACGTCAGCAATCATTCAAGGTGACAGGGTGAATATTCAAAGCAGGAATTCTGGTAATGCTGGAAGAAATAATAGACGAGCTTATGTTCAGGAGGAAATCATAGAGGGATAAAATGCTCCAAATGAGACCGAAAATGTTCAAAGGACTCTTCGAACCTCGTCTTCAGGAAACACTTCAACTATTTAATGCTACAACTGCAGTGGAAAAGGACATTATGCTAGGAATTGTCCAAAGCCAAGAGTTCAGGACTCAAAATACTTCATGGAACAAATGTTGCTGGCAAAACAGGATGAAGCTGGAGTAATTCTTACCGATGAGCAGAATGATTTTCTCTTTGCTGATGCTTCAAGGATGGAAGAAATTGAAGAACTCAGTGCAAACATATGCTTAATGGCCAGAATTCAACCAGCTGATAACACTTCTGATGTTGGGCCAAGCTATGATTCTGCATTTATAAGTGAGGTACAATCTTCATCCAACACTGAAAATGAAGAACAAATGTATCCAACTCATACTAAAATTATTAACAATGCTATTGGTGATGATCAAATTGATAGCAATATTATATTTGATTCACCTAATGGGAATGTTAATAGTGGCAGTATTGAAAAAGATACACATGTTCCTGATCTATATGCATTAGAACAATTAGCTAGAAATGCATACCAAGAAGCTAAAAAACAACAAATATTTGCTTAAAAAGTTCAAAAACAAAACACGACTTTGACTAGTCAGCTTGAGTTGTATAAGGAAAGGGTTCGGGTTTTGGAAAACATAAATGGGGATAATAATTATCTTAACGAATTTATTGAGGCCGATAAACGAGCAAACCGTTTTAGTCAACAAGCCCAGTCTTAATTTGTTCGTGATCGAGATATCATT
>BQNB010140733.1:0-17374 GCA_026074375.1 Tanacetum coccineum | reverse complement strand
TATTATCTTTAAAAACTTAAGTCATCTTTTGGGTATTATGAAGCTTTTGTTTAATTAAGAATGTTTATGACTTTTAAAATATATGGGACCTAATGTATAAACTCTGATATTTGCTATGGCATCGAATGAAATCTTGTCTTAAACATCCATTTATGGTCGTTTTCTATATCATGATTGTTGTACTTTGACGTAGCACCCCATTGTTACCATTCCGCTGCTACTTGATTTTGGGAGTGTTACATTATTTTGTTAGGGAAAAAAAGAAATAGAAAACAGTAAATTGTGGTTTTCTATTTTCCATATAAATTTAGAAAATGAGAATTTTTTGTTTTTTGAAAAATATTAGAAAAAAGTGCAACTAAACAAGTTTTTAGTTTTTCCATTCTCAAATGAAAATTTTTCTGGAAAAATGGGATATTTTTCCCCAACTAAACACACCCTTAGGCTGGACGGAGTGTAGGTGAGTTTGCCAAAACTCACCTCGGTGACTTATGAAGTCGCGCGCGACTTACCACTCCGGTGGTAAAACTCACCGAGGTGAGTTCCAAAAGTGAGGTGAGTTTCGTTCGAATATTTGGTGCATTATGTGACATACTCACCGAGTGTGAGTTTAAAAAATACGGGCCCCCCTTATTTTCTAACCGTTGTATAAAAAAAAATTTAAAAAAACCATACTTTTTACTTATAAATACCCACCACTTCACCCTTTTTTAAACACAACTATTTCATTATAAAAACTTCTCACATTTCTCATTTACGCAAAATGAATTCGTATACGTTTATGGTCATAGATTTAGAAGGAGAATAAGAAGTTACTAGCCGTAAGAAGACTTTTATTAAACGAGCGATTTTATTTATTAAGAATAGACGCCGAGTAAACCGAGTGACAAGAAACCACATAATTCGAGATCGTTATGGTGCTCATGAGCGTTTAGTTGCCGCTTTTTTTGCGACGAACCGATGTACGATGAAGTAAAATTTCGGAAGACGTTCTGAATGGCTCGCCCTCTTTTCAACGAGATAGTTACTGCTGTAATTGATCACGATCCATTCTTTCGTAATAATTTTGATTGTACCGGGAACGAAGGCATTTCCGGGTTGCTAAAGTGCACATCCGCAATTCGTCAGTTGGCATACGGTGTTCATGCTGAGTTTCTAGATAAATATATGCAAATTAGCGAGAGAAGTTCGCGTCTGGCTCTTGATCATTTTTGTGAATCTGTTATGCAAATTTATGGGCCTGAGTATTTGAGGAAACCTACGGTGACTGATGTCGAAAAACTATATTTGCATCACGAAGAAAAGCACGGGTTTCCGGGGATGTTAGGAAGCCTTGATTGTACGGATTAGGAGTGGTTCGGTTGTCCGTACGCATTTAAAGGGCAATACGTTAGACGTGATCATGGTCTGAATCCCTTTATTTTGCTTGAAGCTGTTGCGTCGCAAGATTTATGGATATGGCATGCTTTCTTCGGTGTTGTTGGGTCGAACAACGACATCAACGTTTTATATCAATCACCTTTATTTAACGATCTCAAAACCGGACGAGCACCAGAAATTCCTTTTGTGGCTAACGGCGTAACTTATCCATGGGGATACTATCTTGTTGACGGATTACCCGAATAGCGCCTCTCGTTAAGACGATCCCAGAACCAGCTGATGATGACCACAAGCGAATTTTGTATAAGCAAAAGCAGGAATCGGCAAGGAAATATGTCGAACGAGCGTTTGGTGTTCTGAAAAAGAAATGGGTCATACTAGGCAATCCTACACGAGCGCTCAAAAAAGAAAGGATTATTAATATGATGTACACATGCATCATATTACATAATATGATTCGAAAATACAAAAAATATGCGATATCTCCCAAATGGTTCCGAGAGGAAATGCATCAACCGGTCGACCCGTTACGAAACGAGGAACAAGTGCAACACGTTATGCGTTGGATCAGATCAGCACAAGCACATCAAAACCTTCGACACGATTTGATTGAACACTTGTCTCGTAATGCTTAGTTTAATCTTTATTTGTAATGTCTTTTTAATATTCGAAGTCTGTAATGTTTTTAATTCACTTGAGAGAGAAACTTAATGTGGCGCTGACGTGTCAGGTGGGAAACCCACCACCACTCCATCCAGCCTTAGTATTTTGATGAACAATCTTTATGTTTTTCTTAATTTTCAAACTCAGATTTACATAATAAATTTGATGGATCTAAATTTTTTTAGGATTATTTTTTGAGAACCACAAGTTTCGTGATAATCATATTAAAAAGGTCTATGATTGTTCATTTGATGTTTGTGATTATTAACACACTCATATAATCATCTAATCTGAGAAGTAATCGCAAAAGACGGGGCATTAATTATGTTCCATAATTAGACACATTAGTTAAAATAAAATTTTCCTTTAATTTAAAGTATTGGGCCGAAAGTTAGGCATATAGATTATAGACATGCTCATATGCATATTTGAGAACAAAATGTAGCTAACCCTTTAACAACTTTTAAATTTTACTAATACTTCATGGTTTTCGTTTAGCTTTGATGATCTAAAGTTGTCTTGTGTTTGAAAAACCTTAATTGTAAAGTCAGTTATCCTATCTAAGATTTTTTGTACACATATCATATACTATGTGTATATCACAATATATAAACATGTATCCTATAAACATTATACTCTTTTTACAAATAAAAAATACAAGGTTGTTTTTTTTCAATCGACCAAGATGTCATACATACATGCTTACATGCAGGGGCGGAGCTAGGGAAAAAAAATTGTAGTGTTAATTTTTTAAGTACTCATATGCATATTTGAGAACAAAATGTAGCTAACCCTTTAACAACTTTTAAATTTTACTAATACTTCATGGTTTTCGTTTAGCTTTGATGATCTAAAGTTGTCTTGTGTTTGAAAAACCTTAATTGTAAAGTCAGTTATCCTATCTAAGATTTTTTGTACACATATCATATACTATGTGTATATCACAATATATAAACATGTATCCTATAAACATTATACTCTTTTTACAAATAAAAAATACAAGGTTGCTTTTTTTCAATCGACCCAAATGTCATACATACATGCTTACATGCAGGGGCGGAGCTAGGGAAAAAAAATTGTAGTGTTAATTTTTTAAGTATTCGAGATATTTTAGTAATTTGCTCCTCCCCCTCAAACCCCCAAAAGAACGTCTTTCTTATCAAAACTGGAACTCAAAATTATATTTTAGGCAACTTTTATGAGTATAGAGCAGTTTTTTTGTTTGAAATGGTGAAAAAGGAGGATGAAGAAGAAGAAAGAAGAAGGAAGAAAAGTGCATGGTACACAGAAAGAAATATTAAAAAAAAACTTGTGTTTTGTAGTACAAGACCCACGTGAGGTGGTGGGAAGTAATGTGTCTTTTCTTTCAGTTTTTTTTTCTATATATTTTTTGAAATTTGTATGTACTGTAACTTTTTTTAACTCTATAATAAATATTTAAATATGAGATGACACATTAAATAAAAGATGGTTATACACACAATAGATATTAAAAAATGTTAAGCGACCCACTTCATGTCTTAGTTATGTCCGTGCCGTAAAAAAAAAAATTGCCCCCCTCTTGACTTTTTTTCTGGCTCTGCCACTGCTTACATGATAATGTTTATAAGTTTTAGTCAGCTAAACTAAATACCTAACCATTTACCTTATTGTATAAGTTACGCCTCTAAACTAGTTACCTACTTACCTAGATAAGTTAGGCATCGAAACTAATTTACCTATAAGTTAGGCATTTTAACTCAAACCTATCTGCTAGTCCCCTAAAAAGATTATTTTACTTTGAACTGATTACCATAATTCTTGTAGTATTGATTAGCGACAAAGGGTTGGTTATTTGTACCCCCTAAAAAGCCATTGATTAACAACTTTTAAATTTTACTAATACTTCATGGTTTTCGTTTAGCTTTGACGATCTAAAGTTGTCTTGTGTTTGAAAAACCTTAATTGTAAAGTCAGTTATCCTATCTAAGATTTTTTGTACACATATCATATACTATGTGTATATCACAATATATAAACATGTATCCTATAAACATTATACTCTTTTTACAAATAAAAAATACAAGGTTGCTTTTTTTCAATCGACCCAAATGTCATACATACATGCTTACATGCAGGGGCGGAGCTAGGGAAAAAAAATTGTAGTGTTAATTTTTTAAGTATTCGAGATATTTTAGTAATCCCCCCCCACCCACCAAAAGAACGTCTTTCTTATCAAAACTGGAACTCAAAATTATATTTTAGGCAACTTTTATGAGTAAAGAGCAGTTTTTTTGTTTGAAATGGTGAAAAAGGAGGATGAAGAAGAAGAAAGAAGAAGGAAGAAAAGTGCATGGGAACAAAATGTAGCTAACCCTTTAACAACTTTAAAATTTTACTAATACTTCATGGTTTTTGTTTAGCTTTGATGATCTAAAGTTGTCTTGTGTTAGAAAAACCTTAATTGTAAAGTCAGTTATCCTATCTAAGATTTTTTGTACACATATCATATACTATGTGTATATCACAATATATAAACATGTATCCTATAAACATTATACTCTTTTTACAAATAAAAAATACAAGGTTGTTTTTTTTCAATCGACCAAGATGTCATACATACATGCTTACATGCAGGGGCGGAGCTAGGGAAAAAAAATTGTAGTGTTAATTTTTTAAGTACTCATATGCATATTTGAGAACAAAATGTAGCTAACCCTTTAACAACTTTTAAATTTTACTAATACTTCATGGTTTTCGTTTAGCTTTGATGATCTAAAGTTGTCTTGTGTTTGAAAAACCTTAATTGTAAAGTCAGTTATCCTATCTAAGATTTTTTGTACACATATCATATACTATGTGTATATCACAATATATAAACATGTATCCTATAAACATTATACTCTTTTTACAAATAAAAAATACAAGGTTGCTTTTTTTCAATCGACCCAAATGTCATACATACATGCTTACATGTAGGGGCGGAGCTAGGGAAAAAAAATTGTAGTGTTAATTTTTTAAGTATTCGATACAAAGAAAGAAATATTAAAAAAAAAACTTGTGTTTTGTAGTACAAGACCCACGTGAGGTGGTGGGAAGTAATGTGTCCTTCCATTCAGTTTTTTTTTTCTATATATTTTTTGAAATTTGTATGTATTGTAACTTTTTTTAACTCTATAATAAATATTTAAATATGAGATGACACATTAAATAAAAGATGGTTATACACACAATAGATATTAAAAAATGTTAAGCGACCCACTTCATGTCTTAGTTATGTCCGTGCCGTAAAAAAAAAAATTGTCCCCCTCTTGACTTTTTTTCTGGCTCCGCCACTGCTTACATGTTTACAAGTTTTAGTCAGCGAAACTAAATACCTAACCATTTACCTTATTGTATAAGTTACGTCTCTAAACTAGTTACCTACTTACCTAGATAAGTTAGGCATCGAAACTAATTTACCTATAAGTTAGGCATTTTAACTCAAACCTATCTGCTAGTCCCCTAAAAAGATTATTTTACTTTGAACTGATTACCATAATTCTTGTAGTATTGATTAGCGACAAAGGGTTGATTATTTGTACCCCCTAAAAAGCCATTGGTACCCCCCCCCCCCATGGTACCCCTTTGTTTTTTCGGTTTTTTATCTTTTTTAATTTTTTTATGTTATAAAACTGTGAAACGTAGAATCTGGAATGAAAATAATAAAGTTTAACAAGTCAAAAGTGTTAAACTGTTAAAAAATACGGAACAGAAACTGATAAAAAACTGTGTTGCACTGTAAACAGGAAGACAAAAGGCATCAAAAGTACGGAACATTTGTACTTTCGGTGGGCCAGAGGGGTACCAATAGTAGCACCCTAGCGACAAATTAGATAAACCAAATGAATTTTAAAGTTTACTCTGGTACTTCTAAACGTAGTGTGTACTATATGATATCATCAAAAAATATATACATATTTTGTATCAATATCTTACGTTTGTTGCCCATCATTATTGCATTTACTTATGTTTTCATACTTAATTGTTTTGTATTTGCATTATAAGCTGAAAAATGAGCAATGAAACGAAAAGATGCTGAAAGTGAAATAATCGAAGGAAATTGAATCATTTGTGTCACAAGTTTAGGGCCGTTTGGTAAGTGGTTTTTAATGGGTTTAGAATGAAAGATATATGAAATCTGTTGTTTGGTATCCTTCAAATTGATGTGACGTCCGGGTTTTAACCCAAGTTCTCAGCCCCACCTAGCATGCTGGGTTTTGAGTATTTAGCCATATTTTTTTATTCAAAAATTTCTTAGCCGCATCATTCCCTTATTTATTGTGTGATCTTTAAATTTTTGTTTAAAAAAATATACTTTATGTAATAATTAAATTCTAAAATATATGTATATTTTAAATAATAATTTTTTCTCTTTTTTTTTCAAACCTATATCAAATCCAAATTCAAATCTAAACTCACTTACAAACCAAACGCACCCTTAATATGAGCCTATCAATGACCAGTGGATATAACATATCCACAAGATGCCAAAAGTAAAGAGAAGTCAAACGCAGCTCATACGGCATATCAACTTGTGGTTGTATCAGTTTCGGGCTTGAAATTTTCCTATTTCAACAACCTAAAACGATTTTTAGGTATCACTTTCTTAACCATTCGACACCTAAGGTTTTGAGAGCTATTTTCTACAATTGAAGAGCTGCAATCATCAAGACAAGAAGGAGCAATCATCCATAACATGGTTTTAATCTCCCTGTGGTCACGAAGGTTCACATGTGTCGACTTCGGGCTATCCAAAAGGATAGTCACATTGGGATTAGTCGGCTTACAATTCTTATTAAGAACAATGCTTATACTATGTCTTATTAACAAATCATCCTTAACACCAAACAAAAACTTACTATGTTCGACCAAAAGTCTTACGAATGTGTCTTCCTAGGATACTCCAAACAAGCAAAAGCTTACATAGTGCTTAAAGAAACCTTGATGATTGAGGAATATCCCGATGTAACATTTAGCGAAAGTCTATACGAATCCAAAACATCATCATCTTTGGTGGATGATGATGTGATAAAGGAACATGTTTTTCAAAATCATATTAGAACTCCCTCTCCGAATGACATCTTGGAAGAAGTTGATGCAGATTGTTGTAAACGCAAAAGTTTTACAACCATCCTAGGCAGAGTACCTAACCGTTGTGGTGTAGTATAGGCAAGAATCGGGGGTTGATCGTTCTTTAAAGGAATAATGAGGTAGGTTTGAATTGTATGTGACTAAGGTCTAAGAGTTGAGGGAAGAGTATTTTTGTGTTTTTATGTTTTTAGAAAGCAAGTTAATTCAATGTTTTGAGAGGGGTTTTTTAACTAAACTGATCTACTCATAATTACGCAAATACACGTTTACGTGATCATCTAAGTAGGTTAGGTCTGTCGGATGTCTACCTACCCAATAGTTAAACCATGTGCAATAAATACTCGCCTAAATTAACTACCTAAGACGTGAGGTTTGTTAATTAGTCACGTTTTAGAAGACGTCTGGCTACGCTACGAATTGCTACTAGTTGATGCATCGGGTTGCAACACAATAAGTTTTTGCATCCCTCCTAGACAGAGTGTCTAATTGTTGTTGTGTATTGTAGGCAAGAATTCGGGGGGGGGGGGAGGGTTGATCGTTCTCTAACGGAATAGCGAGACAGGCTTAAAAAATTGTCACTAAGTTCTAAGGGTTGGGGAAAGATTGTTTTTGTGTTTTTACATTTTTTTAAAAGCAATTATATCCAATATATTATGAGGGGGTTTTAACTAAATTAATCTATTCTTAATTATGCAAGAAATTTAAAATTAGTGAAAACTCGTATAGGTAAATAAACGTGATCACTTAATTATGCACTATCCATAGTTTCTCTACCAAATCTATCGCGTTGTCACTCCTTTGTTAGTGTAACAAGCAGTTCGGTGTCCGCGCGTTTCTGCAGGGCTGCTCTTGCCATAGTTTTTGTATTTTTTGTTACATTAATTGTACATTTTTCTCTAACAATACACCAACATTCACAACATCACAAATTAACCACATATGCTACACTGCTAGTTCAACTTCAACAAAAAACATCAGTTACATCTAAGTGTGGAACAACAAAGAAATGTGTTAGGTCTTGATTTAGATTGAATCACACGATATAACGAAGGTTTAGACTAGAGAGAATAAGAGAGGAAGACAAGTTTTCATAATTTTCAAGTTTTTATAAAATGAAGAAGAAAAGGAGGGAAAATTGAATTACAAGTCTTAACCTCCTAATGAGGATTAGGAGGGTATTTATAGGAGTGGGAAAGATTAGCTCCCATCCTTTATTTCCCTAAAATTGCTAATTAGTCCCTAATTTTTAGATATTATGCTTATTTTTACTTAAAGCATATTTATCCTTATTACAATCTACTTTCTACTAAGTAAAGTAAAGACTAATTACTAATAATAAATAAAACCACTTAAAGTATCATAATCGACACTTTTTTATCCTAACAATCTCCCCCTAAGGGTCGATTATTCTGGGCGTTCTCTCCTTGATCCTAGTGGTCTTGCATTTACATACATTTCCAATCTTCTCATCTGATATCTATGCTTTAACTTTTCTTCTATTTCTTTTTCAAACAATTAAAGGTATTCAGCATCTTCATCACTCAGACTCGGAGTCACATATCCATGCTTTACATCATTGTTATAGCTCTTTAGTCCTACTAATACTCTCGTCGGTGTTGCATCACAAAACTTATGTATTTCTTTATGTCTCGTCACTCTCTTCTCCTTCTTGATATTCTCGTAGATGATGCCATATATAGGATCAGAGACGATAGAGAACATCTTGTACTTCTCGATGCCAGGGAAAGTAATTGTTGGTGCAGTGAAGTTGACATTATGTTGATAGCTTTCTACACCCAACTGGAAATCCTGCACTCTTTCCTAAATCACTGTACTCCTGATGAAAATCGACAGTGACCACAGTAAACCAGTCTCAGTATAGTCATCTACCTTGCCATTAATACACAACAAGTACATGTCTTCAATGTCGTTCTTGTTGAGATTCTTGTAATCAAGCTCTGTGATTGACATTATACTTCCATTTTCTCTCCTTACAATGATCTCAGTGACGAACTTGTGCTCATTCTGATGATTTCAACAATCTTTGAATTTGAGTAGACTTCTTCTTTTGGCTTTCCAGCTCTCTTTGTCTCTTAATGTAGAAGATCTTTACATGTGGATTCCTCCAATGTTCGACACTGTATCGAGTATATGGATTAAACTTCTTCACACACTTGTCTACCCATCTAGAAGTTCTTTCTTCAATATCACCATCAGGAAAGATAACAGCAGGATACTTGTGTAGAGACAATACAATCTTCTCAGGTCATGTGTTGCCTTTCTTCAGGTACAGTAGGTCTTGATTGATGAGAGATAATGTAGGAGCATTCGGATCTCTTTGACAGCTTTTCACAACTGGAGTGGGCTTTTGTGGTTGTGGTAATGATAGAATTTCTTTTTAGCTCTCCCATTTCCTCGACAACTTTGCGAAGCTTGGCCTCATCTACCGTTTATGACATCTCTTTGACAAGTTCTTGTGATACTTTGTCTGACGGTAGCTCATCATTATCTGAAGCATATTTGTCCGTCCAAAAATCAAAGTCATCTACTTGTTCTTGATTACCTGTATTTGACGGACCTGGTTTAATTTTATAAGCTTGTCGAGATGACGATTCTCCAATCACATAAGTTCCATGCTCAGTCATCTTCTGCCTTTTTGCACTATTCTCCCCCTCAGGACGAGCATCATCATTAGGATCGTCCTGATCTCTTAGGCGAATGGCAGGTGGTCTACAAGGAGTATCTAAAGCAGTAAGACTTTCAAACTTTATCTTTAGATCTAACCACATTGATATATCATCATGTTGAAGCTGAGGATCATCTTTCATCGTCAGGTAGAGTTGATATTGTTGTTCATGTATAATGGCTTGACTTGCTTGAGTCGGATGAACATGCAAAATATGATTCGACATGTAACTTCTGACAAATGAATCAACCTGAGAAGGAATATGATTAGTTATAGCAGTGTTAATCTACGAAATGATCTCTGCTCGAAGATTTTCGCGTTCCTTCTGAATAACAGCAGCAACTCTTTGATCGATATCAGCTTGCATCTTTTGTCGTTCCAATATCAAACCTTCAGCAACATAGATTGGAACTTGAGTCTTTGTAATCTTCTTGATACGATCATCAACCATACCATACTGGGTAGCGACTCTTCCATAACCCCTTGTAAATGTTTAGCAAGAACATAAAACTTCTTTCTTGGCATGAATTTTTGCTTCAAATGTCCAAACAAATAACCATAGCGTCCTTGGATTTCATCAAAGAAGTTCTTGTATCTTTTGAATCTGCCAACCTTGGGTTTGAACAATGATAACATGTGTCGTGCCATTGATGATGTTGGTTTTGGTGAAGATGAAGGTGTAGGACCAGTTTTCGTTAATTCTTGAAGTTTCTCAGTATCCGAAGATACGAGAGTAGACAGAATCCTAGGGGATCTAAGTGTTGTGGGTGAGGGTGTATTCCTAGTCTCCTCTACAAGCTTTCCCTTCTCCCTTCTTTTCAGTTCATACACATTCTCATCTTCCTCTTCTTCCTTTACAACAGTGATCTTCTCCTCCGGTCTTTCCTTATGACTCCCGGGTTCTAACCTAGTGTCGGGATCTTCTTGATCACGAGTAAGGGTTTTTTTTCATCAACCAGATTTTCAGTATCTTCATTTTTTGTGCCTTCCATCATTTTCTTAATATCCTCCTCTACCAAGTGCTCTTTTACGTTTTCTACATTTTGTCTAGCCTCTTGCTCTTCACGACTCTTTTGCTTAGCAATACTTACATCAAATGTTTCTTGTAAAGCCAATTCTTGAATCTGAGCAGCAGTTAGTATTGGCTTAGATACAGTTGGTGTTGGTGGAGTTTGATTGGTTGAACGTCTTAAAGGTACACGAAATCTAATCACGGTAGACTTTCGTGGAGCACTGGATTCACCTTCATTCAATTCTTCTTGCACAACAAGGTTAGGTGTCCTAGGGGCGCTAGGTGTCCTATGCGTTCCTTGGGTAGACTCAATCGGCTATACCGAGTCGTATGAACATCTACTTCTACCCTAAATGCTTCAGCATACAATCTATAATTCTCAGTAAGCTTCATCTCATCATTAATCATCTAATCTGGAATCAGCATCCCAACTCCTGCCTTATTCTTCCCTGAATTGAATTTACTCTTCACCATCAGATCATCCGCCATGTTGTGATACCTATCACGAGCTCTCCTTGATATATCAGGGAATATAGTCATGTAGTGACTCACAATAAGCTTTGTGAATCGTGGGTAAGGAATGAGTGTTGCTGGATGCTCAAGATCATAGTGTAGTCCTTCCCAGAGAAGCTCAACATAATCTACATGTATATTGTTGACAAAACAATACAACATTTGCATGATCTGTAGTAGCGGTTAATCAATGTCGGTAACTCGTGTAGTAAGACATCTTGCAAATATCTTCAGAGTGTCTGCCATGGTTGTACGAGACTAGTTGTCTTGAAACTTGATGGAGATCTCAATTCCAGAGTAAAGCCAAGATCTCTCAAGAAGAATTGAGCCATTTCTGAAAACTTTGGAGCAGCAACAAAGCGTTCATGATTATTGTCTCTGGCTTGAGGCAGTTAAAATATTGTTCTGAAATCACCAAGAGTCATTATGATCTCTTTGATGTCAATCATAAAGGATAGCCTATACTTTGATCTGTCTTCTTTTAAAGTATGCCAGAACTGCCCCAAATAGATCCATGGAACGGATGACGAAGCATCAATATTGAATCTTAGCGGATGATTTTGAAGAATGTCTACTAAGATTTTGCTTTCGATTGGGCATAGAGGATTGTCAAGATCCATCTTCTTATTTGTATCCATAAGAGCATATCGTTTGTTGGGTGGACATAGTTCATCTGAATTAGCATCAGCTTGTGTTTGTGCTTGTGCCATGATCGATTCTGAGTAAGTGAATGAATTATTAGAAAACAATCAATATGTCATTTTTGTCTCTTTCTGCTCTGTCTGTTTTTATATGTTCTGTCAATTCTTTTTGAACATATTTTGATCAGTTTGTTTCTCATGCGCTTTTTCTAGCACATGCCATACGCTTTATTCGTATTTTTCTTTTGATTTATCTTTTTTTGTGTTCTGGCAATTCTTTTTCGAATACACTTTGATTTGCTTTTTCGCGTATGGATTTTGTCTCTCTTTCTGTTTAGAATATTCCTTACCAGAAATTCTTTGTGTAATGATACTCTTTCAAGAATGATGATGATTCTCTTTGATTTTGAATAAGACTTATTTTTGAGAAATTCAAGAGAGATAATATAACTTCTAAAAACTTGTTGTGAAAGAGTATCATATTGACACAATACAGAAATTTGAGAACTTTTTTAAAAACATATGTGCAAAACTTTTTAAGTTTAATAACATGAAATCAAACAATCCCAATACAACAATTAAATGGTCACTAAGTCACTCACTCCTCATTCTGTTCATTGCAGAAAACGATTAAAACCGGACATGACTTAGACCACTTATACAATTGAGATTAGAATTATCAGACGTATGTTATTTGAAAATATTTCAATTTTGTCTTTTGAAATAAATCTTATATCATGTAGTCAGACACATCTAATTTAACAACTGAATGGTCACTAAGTCACTCACTCCTTAAACTGTTCAATGCAGAAACGGTCGTAACCGGACATGACTTAAGTTAAAACACTTAAACAATTAAGAATAGACGTATTTGACACAAGATATATTATTCATCAAATTTGTTCATTTTTTTCCTTACTTGAAATCCTTTTTCACAAACCGTTTTGAAATTCATGTCACATGAGATACTCATCATATTATTTATAGACATTCGAGCTTCTAATCACACAATCAGACAAATATCATTAACACAAACAAATTCTAACAAACCCCATCAACACTTTCCATCAAATTCGACATTTCCGAAATTGAATTTCGACTTTTTGACTTTTTTGAAATTGACTCTTCCGAAATTGATTCTGACCATTTGACTTTGTCAAAAATGAATTAATCTCCTCAAATTCGGTCATATTAAACTTTTTAAGCTTATAATACACTCATATTAATCATTTTCAGAAGATATGACCAATTTCGACAACATTTCGAATTTGACCAGATTTGTCGAATTTGTGATTTTTAAGAATTAAGCCTTGTTTATTTCAATTAATCATGCTCAATCAGTATTATGATCATTCTTAAACATGTTTCAATCATTAATTTCCAAAAACCCTAATTTTGGAAACCCTAATACTTATCGAATTTAAATTCGATCTAAAGAAAATCATTTCTAAGATTTTGTTATTCCAAAAATCACTTACGACATAGAAGAAAAGAAGATAATAATCGTTGTAATGAACTAAAAACACAATTGCGTGATAAAAATCTTAAATCTCTTCTTTTTCGATAACAATTTCGAAATAAAGAAAAAATTAGAAAGGAAATTATGAATCTATTTATTGTCTCCGAAATTAAGTTTAGGGAAATTGCATTTTCAGTCCTTGTCTTTTCTTTTCCAAAAATTGGTTTAGAAAATGACACTTTTGGCCCTTGTAATTTTCGATACCGAATTTAAAAAGAAAATTTTCAAAAACTCCCCCTTGGAGTGTGATCCCTTTGCACAGTTAGACTTTTTACAGAATTTTCCTTTTTTCAAGTCTGTGTTTTCACAAATAAATGAACCCCCCCTCCCCCTTGAAAATATATCAATTTTGTAATAATCAATCAATTATTCGAGAGATCATTGTTTTTATTTAGATTTTGAAAACATTGTGACTTTTTCAATCAGAATCTAGATGATGTATGTAAATGAGGATAAAAAAAACACATGTTGTGACAATAAAATCATATTTGACTCCCTCTCATATCATGATCTCGTATTGACTTTTTCAACAAGTTGTGAAATTGAATCATGAAACTGAACACATGTGATTTTGTGTTAAATTATTATTTTTGACCTTTTGCATTATTTATTTTTGTATTTGATTTTTGTTTTTGAAAAACATGAATGAAATCTTTTTGAGTTTTTAAGATTTTTCAATTTTGTATTTTGTTTTAAAAAAATTTATTTACAGATTTGATGTATGACTTTTTCAAAAAGATAACTTTGCCAGACTTTCCAACTCTGTCGGAGTCATACATCTCATACCAATGCGATGAACTAAGTACTCAAAGCGTTATTTTGGAAGAGCTTTAGTAAATAGATCCGCAAGTTGGTATTCAGTCCGACAAAGTATAATTCCACAGTTCCCTTCTCAACGTGTTCTTTAATAAAGTGATACCGGATGTCAATGTGTTTTGTACGCGAATGTTGAACCGGATTGCATGAGATAGCAATAGCGCTCTTTGAATCGCAATACATTAGTATCTTGTTGTACTTGTATCCATAGTCCAGTAGTTGTGTTTTCATCCAAATGACTTGTGCACAACACGCAGACAATGATACATATTCAGCTTTAGCTGTTGACATCGCAGTACAATCTTGCTTTTTAAAACTCCAGCTTACGAGCTTTTCACCTAAGAATTGCATGCCACCTAAAGTACTTTTGCAATCGTCTTTACATCCTGCATGGTCTGCATCTGAATATGCAATTAGTTCAAATTCGAAATCCTTCGGATTCCACAGACCCATGTTATAGGACTGTCTTAGGTATCGAAAGATCCATTTAACCTCTTTGAGGTGTCTAACCGTAGAACGTGCCTGATAACAAGCACATACAAAGGTAGCAAAAGTAATGTCTGGTCTGCTAGCTGTTAGATACATAAGCCCTTCAATCATCTGACGATAGGTCATTTGATCAGTAGGTGTGCCTTGTAAATCAGCATCTAGTTTATCATTGGCCATAGGTGTGCTCATGGAGACACAATCATCCATACCATGTTTATTTAAAAGTTCAATTGCATATTGTGACTGACTTATGAATATGCCACAGGGTTATTGATGAACTTAAAGTCCTAGAAAGAACTTTAGTTCACCCATCATAGGCATCTCAAAAAAAAATTTCATGAGATTTGCAAATCGTTTGAAAAATTTGGATTTGTTAAACCAAAAATGATGTCGTCGACATATACTTAGACAAGTAAAATGTCTCCCCCGTAACGTCGTGTAAACAAATTCGGGTCAACAATACCTTTAGTAAAATGGTGTTCAATCAGGAATGAAGACAGTTTGTCATACCATGCTCGTGGAGCTTGTTTGAGACCATATAAAGGTTTCTTCAACCTGTAGACATGGTCGGGAAAGTCTAGGTAAAAAAATCCATCAGGTTGGCTAACATAAACTTCCTCTTTCAATGGCCCATTGAGAAATGCAGTTTTAATGTCCATCTGAAAGATAGTGAAGTTTTTGTGTGCAACATATGCAACAAACATCCTGACAGCTTCAAGACGAGCAACAAGAGCAACTGATTCTTCAAAATCAATGCCTTCTTCCTGCTTGTACCCCTTCGCAACAATACGAGATTTGTTTGGAATGACAATATTTTATGCATCACTTTTATTCTTCCAGGGCCATTTGAGAGCAATAATATTCTTTCCACATGGTCTAAGAACAAGTTCCCATACTTTAAGTCTCTCAAATTGATGCAACTCATCTTGCATAGATTCTATCCAGCTGTGATCAGACATGGCTTCTTCGATATTCTTTGGCTCGAAAGTGTTAACTATAAGTGCATACATACAAACTTCAAATTCTGTCTGGAGTCTGTTTCGAGTCATCACAAGCTTGGATGTGTCACCAATTACTTGTTCCAAAGGATGTGCTTTTATCTAGATATGTGTTGAGGGTTGAACTTGGTGGAATTCATGCATATTTGATAGATCTAGGGCTTTTGTTGATGACTCGGCTTCTTCAAAGTTTAGAGCATCATACGGTGTTAATAACGTATTTCCATCAAATTTTGCAGATTCTTCTTGATTAAATTCATCGGCCTTATTTTCTGAGATTCAAGAAGTTTAGTCATCAGATGTAGATACTATGGGAGGAGCCTCTCGTTCTTCAATGATGATTGAAGAGGACGAAGGTGATTCTTCATTATCATGAGTTGGTTGTGCAGCAGAATTGATGGACACTTCAGGAGGTCTCTTCTCAAAGTATTCTTTAAACATTAGACAGAACAAATTATCCAAATCCTCTTTTGATGAAATTGTAGAAGGTTCTACTGATGAATTATTTTTGATAAACTGATTTGGACCTGGTTCTGAACTACCTGCTATGTTCATAAGCCATCGCTGTAAGCTCATCAAACTTGACATGAATGGTCTCCATAATCTTTCTGGTTCTTCGATTATATATTCGAAACCCTCTGGATGTTTCTGAATACCCAATAAAGATTCCAATGTCCGCTTTAGGTTTCATCTTTCCGAGGTCATCTCTATCATTCGTTGGATAACAAAGTGATCCAAGTACATGAAAGTACTCCACATTTGGTTTTCTCCCACGAAGAAGTTCATAAGGAGTCTTGTTATACCATTTATGAATAATTGACCTATTTTGAGTGAAACATGCGGCGAAAATTGCCTCGGCCTAAAGAAATTCTGGCAGTTATGAAAAGATAAGCATTGTGCGTGCAACATCAACAAGATTTCAATTGTGTCTTTCAACTACACCATTTTGATGAGGTGTTTGAGCAATTAAGAATTTTTGCATAATGCCTAACTTCTCATAATAAGCCTTAAGAGTTGCGTTCTTGAATTCAGTACCATTGTCAGTTTGAATTTTATGAATTTTGGCATTGTAATTCAACTAAACTTGAGCAATAAACTTCTTTATCATCATTAGGGTCTCATCTTTTGTATGAAGAAAGTATACCCATGTGAATCGAGAATAATCATCAACGATCACCAGAATATATCGTTTTCCATTGATTGACTCTACCCTTATTGGTCCGCATAAGTCCATATGAAGCAATTCCAATTTAAAATGAGTGCTTGGAACCAATTTAGGTGGATGAGAAGATTTCTTGCTTTTTCCCCGCTCACAAGCAGAACAAAAATGATCTTTACAGTATTTGAATTTTGGAAGACCGTCAACCAAGTCATGTTTGGTAAGATCGTTAATGGTACCAAAGCTCAGATGTGAAAGTCTTCGGTGCCATAACAATGACTTTGTTGAAGTGGCTTTGGACATAAGACAAACAGGCGAAGAAGCAGCCATATCTGAAATGGAGATAGTATATAAGTTGGATTCTCGGTCTCCTGTAAGTAAATAAT
>BQNB010140731.1:0-17374 GCA_026074375.1 Tanacetum coccineum | reverse complement strand
ATAACCACTCAATATTCTATATAGCATAATCACCGACTAATCGTTTTAGTAAAATAATATTTATAAAGTGAAAACGTTTATAAATATACTTTTCGTAAAAATGACCTAATTTGGTCGTTTTAAGCCCGATTTCAGTGATTCCTTCGAGTACGTTTTTGTTATTAAAAGAGGTATTATATTTTATAAAGATAATTTCACTGATGAATAGTGATTTTTACTGTTCATAGTTTATAAAATTACTTTTATAAACTTTAATTATCGAAAATGTCGTAATTTACTCGTTATAGTTCCGTTCTTAACGATTCTTGCGTGTACGATCTCGTAATCAAAAGTTATATCATATTTTAGATGTTTTAAAATAAAAGTTGCTGTAATGAATAGTAACTTTTTATAAAAATAGTTTTATAAAAGTATTTATAGTCGTAAACTCGTTTTTAACGTATCTTTTTCGTTATAGATCGGTTTTTCGAGTTTCTTATCATTATGGAATCGTCATGAGGCGTATTATAACTTTAAAATATCAAAAGCTACTGCCTAAGATTCGAATTAAAACAGCCCATATGTATTTAAGTGTATAACTTTATAAAAACTTGTTTTATGTATCATTTAAGTTAGTAGTTTACTATAAAAACTCTTAAAAACACATTTGACACTTGTGGTACTTATAATAAAGTCCAATATCATCCCTAGTCCTTATAATTTCATTGTAACAAGTTTTAACAATTTCTTTCCATTATTTTCATATGTGAAGATTAAGAAACCTTATAAAACCCTAATTTAACCTAAACATGTTTATACTTAATCCATAGGTTAACATACTTTTATTTTTACTTTTCCATGATATATAGGACCATATGACATAAGAATAAGTGTATAAATTGATAAACTCAAATAAAAACCCATTTTACACATTTAAAAGTCATTAGTGGTGATTTAGCCGTAAATAACATATAACACATAAAATCACAACAATTAAAAGTATGAAGGATTTAGAAAGACCTTAGTGATGATGTATAGGATGTAAAATGAATGCTAAACCCGTGTTTAGACTTAAATCCAAGCTTTCAAGCTTATAACCCTAGATTAGGTTTCCAAAACCCTAATCTTTACTTTTTCTTCTTAATACTTGCAAATGGTGATCCAAGGCTTGAATATGACTTAATACATCTTAGGATTGATGTATAAAGAGATGTATGGATTGTAGAAAAATTTCGTATGGTTTGATTATGTGAGCTTATTGAGCCGTGGGTTAGGAGAGGAAAAGGAAGAGAGTTTTTATGAAATTTTGTAAGTAAAAGTGTAAGTATACTTTCTTATGAATGCATGCTATATATAGGAAGGAAAAATATCTTATTTAACCTAACCATGGTTACTTTCTAACCCTAGGTTAAGTTAACATGACAAGTTTATAAAAGGTGTAAGAGTTACTTTATAAATATCTATATAATATCTAGATATTATTTATAAGATGTAAACTCTTGGTCTCATCCTCAAATTTTCGGCATTATGTGTATATATGTGATGTTATATTTGTTATTTTGGGTATTGGGTATAATCGTGGGTATTTGTTTAGGCGTAGTTAGGTTTTAGAACTTCCGGGAATGCCGAAACGCGTTTTATTACGAAACGTAAGCATTTTACGTAGTTAATAAAAATAAGATGAACAAAGTTAATAATTATCCTCTAAATAATCATATAACACTTGTTAGATATAAACTTTTAATTGTTTAATGCCTGTTCACATTGTATGATCATTTTCAGTTTACGCGATTTAGCTTAATGATTAAAATTAAAAGCGAACGCGTACGAGAAAAAAAAATAGTGAAATTAAATAGTATTGTAAATGACTTGAAAATACGGAATGTTACAGTCCTTCCCCGTTAAATGAGCCTTGTCCTCAAGGCTCAAGTTGCGACACTTGACGAAGGTACGGGTTTGGAGAAAGATGCGGATTTTTCATCCGAAATTGTGTTTGATGAAGAGGTGTAGGTTTTAAGGTGATTACTCTCAGCATGACATGGTCTTTCCTGAATGCATAGGTAATCAGTCTATGCACCAAATATACATAGGTGATTAAGCTATGTATATTTGAGGTCCAATGATGTAATGCTCATTTTCGTCAAAATAGTGTGATGTAGGAAATGTATCAAATAGTTTTATAACGAAATGAAATAGTCAGTAAAGTAAACGTGAAGTAGCTCATAGGGTGACAACAAAATGGTCTATAGGTTGACATCGAGATTGTTTGTAAAGCGATAGGTCATAACAAGTATCAAGAATATCCGAACAAATGCAGAAGTAGTCAACAAAAATGAACGTAAAGATTTATTCAATCAATAAAATGAACGTAAAAAGTCGTGTTCTAAAGGTAGGTGCTCCAAAGTGATACGGATGAGGTGACAAGTTAATTAACGTACTCCCATCAACTGGAAGGCTTCAAAAAGATGGATTACGAAACAACATGTGCGATTCAAAATCATAAGAAGAGTGTTCCAACTCAGAGTCGAATGGTAAAGTAACTAGTAGAATTTACAAAATATGCCGAATTTTCGATATCATCAAAAGGGAATAAAGTAAAGTCGCGTAAATGATCGAAGTTAATCGTAAGATATCAAGAAGAAATTATCTCATATGTATAGGTATCCATATATAATACCAGTATTGACGCTTAAGGGAGTAAAATGAGAAATCAGGAAGTACACAAAAATCAGAATGTTTAATATTTATATATCAGACCGATATAAGGTAAATAGTAAGACGTCATATTAAAAGACGTAAGAAACGAAATCATAGTCTAGTAGTAAATACGACATTATCCAAGTAATATTAGTAGGGATGCAAAAGATAGCATATAAGTTACCTGGAAGAAAGCGCGCAACGATATCGTATAAACAAGGAAAGACTCTATATTTGAAAACATGGTCATAGTCTAGTTTTTGAAAACGACCTAGTTTCTCTAGTGACTTCCAGCTCTGATACATCTGTAACACCCCCAAAAAAGCATGACAACTAGCAGCGGAATGGAACAATTGGTTGCTACTTTCAGGCACAAAACACAAGTCACCGAAAATACCTCAAAAGAGACGTTTTAAATGAATATTCACATTCGTTATATTAAAATCAGAGTTACAAATATTTAATGGGTACTCAAATTATTAAGCGTTCAAAAAAATATCCTGCGAACTCGTGAATGCTCCAATGCTCCACTATCAAATAATAACCTGATAAAAACATGCCCAAAAAACTGTCAAGCATAAAGTTGGTGAATCTTAGGTTTAAGTAAAAGCATGTTGAAATAATTTAAGAAATGTCCCTTTGTAAGAAAGAGTAGGCGTTACAACTATTTCAAGTGTTTGTATTTCTGAAATCCAAGTAGTGATTCATTAAATCAAGTAATGTTTAAATGGACGCATAAGATCGAAGTAATGGGGACTAAGTACATAATCCGAAAGTTCCAAAACAAGTAATGTAAGACAATAGAAACACATTCATCAATCTAATTAATAAGTATTATATGCACTAATCTTCATGACCCCGAAGGTTCCTTAACTAGTTTTTTGTGCCCCAAATGTATAGGAAGACTTGCCACAAACCTAAAAGTATTCTCAATTGATAAATGCCCCATGGTCAAACATGTGACCAAAATCCGAACGTGGGTATTGTCAGACCGATAGATTCCTATCCACAAACACTCGCTGCTCACTACAATAGCAATTGACGGATCATGATAAAGTAGGGACTTAATTGGCAAATAGTGGTAACTTAAGACATTAACTATCAGGCAGTAATCTGGATAGCATACAGTTTAAAACACTTTGAAAACACTTAGAAAAACACTTGTGTCCAATAGTAAAACAAGCAATGTAATTCACCCCTTAGAGTTTGTAAAACAATTAAGTAGTAAAAAGGGGGCTATGAACTCACAAAGTATTGAAAGGTAATTGTACTGTAGTAAAATATACAAGTTTGTAAACGAGCATTAGTAATCCCTCGAGGGTTTAATAAAAATTGAAAAGATTGAAATGCCGAGACTATGAACCACCAAAGTATTGAAAAAGTAATCACATTGTTATATTTAGATAAAACGAGTATGTAAAAGAGTTGTAACAAGCATGTATCCCCCTCGCGGGTTTATAAAGCATGTAAATAAGTAAAAGCGAGGCTATGAATCTCACCTTAGAAGTGAAGTGATGAAATAATTAGGTAAATGGCAAAAAATGTATCACGGAAATATCCGAAAGCAACCTAAGTAAATATGGGTCGTATAAGTACCAAGTACTTAAATTAATACCATTTAATATAATCTTATATGTTGTTATTAAATGCGTACTATCGTTCGGCGGCTATCATGAATTAAATAGTTCATAGAAAGACTTACTAGGAAGCTAGGATACTTTAAATCGTTAAATCCAACCACTCGTCAATACGCCATCCGAAGTATACCGTCAATATGAAATTCCCTATAATATCGCAAATTTTGGTAACTATATACCACATATAATTTCTATATATTCTACTCACCATCTAGTTGCGTTTTGAAAATTATGTTCAAATTGCATTGATAATTAAATTCCATTGTGATATATCTCCGAATAACCTTTCAATGGTTTAATCGCCTTTGAAAATAATATTTATAAAGTCAAAACTAATTAAAAAATAATATTTAACCCGATTCCCAATAAAGGTTTTGCAAAAAGTTTTAATAAAAACGAATCAACACTATACACGCTCAGGAAATAGTGCACAAGTTAGAAAATAGTGTGTGTAACTTCTCGTTTTAAACCCGTTGTGTACGTTTCCTTCTTTCACAGAAAATCATATGCTTTTCGTATTTTTAAAAAGTAGAAATCTGTTTGTATGAATAGTACTGTTTACTATTCATGAATAATAATAATTATAAAATTTTATTAGCTAATCTGAAATAATCGTCATAACTTATTCCCGTATTTAAAAAAACTCCGAGTTTAATTGATTCTTTTCGAGCAACGTCTTGTAAATTAAAGTTTTATCATATTATGATGTTTAAAAAGGATAATTTTTCATGTGATGAAATAGTACTTTTATAAAAATTGTTTTATAAAAGTATTAACTATCGTAAACTGTAAATAGCGTATCTTCTTCGTATTAAATCGTTTTTCGAGTTCCTCGTTGTATGACCCCAGGGAGTCTTATCCAATGTTACATAACTACAAAAACACCCCACCACGCCCCATCCAAAATCTGTGTAAATTATAATAAAACAAACAGCCCCTTCATAAATTTTCTCAGAATGTGTTTAAAACTTGTTTTATAGACCTTTTTAGCTTTACCACATTTGTTACAAAACCCCATAGAACCCGTTAAAAGCTTATGTCATACAGAAATATGTAGCTCCATTAGGACTTATTTAGTTCAAGATCTCGATATAACAAGTGTTATAATCTCACTTTTAATCAAAACCCAATTAAAGAAACCCTAAATGGGTGATTTAGAGCTAAAAAGAACACTGATAACACACATAAAAGTCATGAAATAAAAGAATAAAGGTATTTAGTATAAACCATTAAGAAAGTGATGGAAAGATGAAAAACAATAATCTAAACCCTTGTTTTGGATATCAAACCCTAGATTATACACCACTAGAAAACCCTTAATACTTTGAAACCCGAATCATGGCGACAAACTTTCTTAAAACTTCTGAAACGATAAATCACCCTCCGATCTTATCTTAGAACACCTTAGAATAGATGTAAAACAATTGTAATTTGATCTAGAAAATCAAAGAATGATGTGATTTAGGAGATGGTTTTGAGCCGTGATATATGATGAGAGAAATGAGAGAGATTTTTGTGTTTTACACCTTAGGAATGTGTTTTGTATGTTTTTCTTACTAGTTAAGCCTTTATATAGGGCTTAACTAAGGTTAAGAAACTCTAGTTAAGTTAACTAGGGTTAAGTTAAAGGAAAATATCTAAAAGATATTTTAGATAAATATCTAATAAATATCTTATAAATATCTAATAAATATCTTATAAATATCTTGTTAATTAAACGCGAGCTATTACCAATTTGAGAACAAAGATTGACAACGGTCATAAAAATGATATTTTATGATCAATAATAATAATAACGAGACACTCGTAAATTTTACGAAGCTCGAAAACGATTAACGAACGCGCGTTCAAATGTCTACTCGCGGAACGACCAAAAAAAAAAAAAGTCAACCAATCTTTTCCAAAATTTGTTATAATAAATACGAGAAATATTTATTATCGAACAAAGATAAAATGTTAAATGTCACACATCACATCACGAAAACTCATGAAAATAGATGACGTCAAAAATGACCTGAAATTACGGTAATGCTAACAAGTATAAAGGAAACCAAAGCAACCCATGTGACAGAAAAGTCCCAAAGGGCAGGATGGTTAAGAAAGTGTGTATTTAAATGGGAGGAGTCACAAGTTTCTGAGCCGTGCCCACAATTTTTGGAAAAACATTTTATTTTTTATTTTTCTTCTAAAACAGATTAAGCTAAGTAAAATAAGCACATTCAGTAAAAGGACTTAAGCATGAAATTCTATAAATAAGCTAGAATAGGCAAATCAAAAACCGGAAAGAGACTAAATCTACTTATTACTAAACAGATTTTAGCACTTAGCTTTTAGGACTCAAAAAGCTATTTGAAAACCAAAATCTGAAAACGTACTTCACCTAGACTCAGATAAAGCAATAAAAACTATAAATACTCAAATCTAAAATAATCTAAAAAAAAAAAAACATCAAAATATTTTAAAACATTTAACCTCAAAGAGACATTAAAAGGATTTTGACCAAAAATTTTAAGCTTAAAATTTGAACAAATAAGCATAAAAAATAAGAGAAATCATGAAAACAGATTTAAGGGACTAGACCTCAATTAACGCAATAAGCTAGAAAAAGCAAATAATTTAAAGAAATAAGGCTAGAAAATGTGAAGTTTGAAAATGACTGCATACAAGAGACTTAATTTTTGGCTTTTGTTATGAAAAAGCTAATTTGCATAACATACAAAATAGGACTAAATAAGCCGAATAAAAGGCTAAAAATCTAAAACAGATATAAAATTATGTTAACTTAAGCTAACCAAATTATAAAAAGCAAAATCTAAAACTAATTAAGCCAAAAAGCTAAAAAAATAGTTAAACCAAACACCCCTTTAAAAACTGAAATCACACTTTAAGGCTTAAACATATCTTATGAGTTCTTAATAAGCAAAAACAAAATGAATTAGACAAAGTCATATTAAAGCAAATAAGCAAAACAAATCCAAATAAACATTATAAAAAAAAATTACTAAAGCACATACAAACAACATTAACTGGTTATTCAAACAGTATTAACTCTAAAATAGACAAATTTCATAAAAACTCAACTTAAACTACTTATCAGCTAAGATCTAAATACTGTAAACTATTATGAGGTAACTTAAGCACAAAAGCAACAATAATAAGCACTAATTAAGCAGTTGAATAAGCAACAAAAGAAGTTAAGCTAAAAAGTGAAAATGAAACATACATTGTCCTTTGCTCAAACAAGGACTTAAACTGCTCTTAAGAGCTCAATCTACAAGCTAGCTTAAAGAATAAGCTCTTAATATGCCCTATAATCCATTCCAGATCTGGCTTATCTTCCAAATGGCTTATTCAGTTATTTTGAGTGGATTTGAGTGAACTGCTTATTCAGTTAAGCTATAAGCTTAGCTAACTGAATAATATTAAAGCTTAATTTATTATAAATATCTTATTTAAGATTATTCAAAACACATCTTAAACAAATTTGAATTGAAGTAAAGACAGAATTCAAAACATTATAAAAGTAAACTGAATTTTTATTACTAATAAAAGAGATTACAAGCTTTTTAAAAGGAAATTATAAAAGAAAATACAATAAGCTAAACTTTAAGCTAAATAACTACTAAAAGCTAACTACTAAAAAGACTACTTAAAAACTACGCCTACACATGTCTGTTTAAATCCTCGTCTCTATTAATAGTGGATGTGGGGGTGGAGGGGAAGCTTCTAGGTCTTTAGGAGCGTCTTCAGTCTTCAATCTCGTCCCTTGATTTCCAAATCCATCATCATAGCCCTTGGATCCTCTCCACGTCTTTGTAGCCAATAGGAGTGCTTGGGATTGCCAACGTGGCCTGCTGTGATGTCAGAGGCGCCACGTTGGCCTTCTAGAAGGGATGGGAGCATGTGTGGGGAGATGAGTTTACCTTGTGTAAATTGTACTTGTGTAAAAACGGAATTGAGATATAATAGAAATATTTACCACAGGGTTATAACTTTGACTTGGTACCCATGGTATTGAGTATTAGGGGCTTGTGTGGTTATTTTTCTTGGGCTTGGACAGATATGGATACGGGATTAAATAGATTTGGATCTTGGACTTTTGTTTTACGCTTATATTTTTTGGACAAGGCTCCTTAAAATCCAATGAGTTAATATGGGTCCAACCCGGTACCATTTTTTGTGTGGCCGGGGCAGCCCATTAACTCTTGGATAATAAGGAGCCTTGTCCAAAAATATAAGCTTAAAACAAAAGTCCAAGATCCAAATCCATTTAATCCCGTATCCATATCTGTCCAAGCCCAAGAAAAATAACCCAAGCCCAATACCAATACCTTGGGTCCAAGTTAAAGTTATAAACTTGGTCAAATATTACTATTCATCATCTCCCTCCCATTTTTACACAAGTACAATTTACACAAGGTAAACTCATCTCCCCACACATGCTCCCATCCCTTCTAGAAGGCCAACGTGGCGCCTCTGACATCACAGCAGGCCACGTTGGCAATCCCAAGCACTCCTATTGGCTATAAATACGTGTAGAGGAAGCCAAGTGGCTAGGATGATGGAGTATGGAAATAATGGACTCGATTGAAGACTGAAGACGCTCCTAAAGACTTAGAAGCTTCCCCTCCTCACTATAAATAGAGAGAGGATTGCACACAAAAGGGTGGGTATTTTTTAAGTAGTTTTTTAGAGTAGCTTTTAGTAGTTATTTAGCTTAAAGTTTAGCTTATTGTATTTTCTTTTATAATTTCCTTTTAAAAAAGCTTGTAATCTCTTTTATTAGTAATAAAAATTCAGTTTACTTTTATAATGTTTTGAATTCTGTCTTTACTTCAATTCAAATATGTTTAAGATGTGTTTTGAATAATCTCAATAAGCTCTTTTTACTAAATAAGCTAATACTTATTCAGTTAAGCTAGCCTATAGCTTAACTGAATAAGCAGTTCACTCAAATCCACTCAAAATTAACTGAATAAGCCATTTGGATGATAAGCCGGATCTGGAATGGATTATAGGGCATAATAACAGACTTTATTCATGTAAGATAGCTTGTAGATTGAGCTCTTAAGAGCAGTTTAAGTCCTTGTTTGAGCAAAGGACAATGTATGTTTCATTTTCACTTTTTAGCTTAACTTCTTTTGTTGCTTATTCAACTGCTTAATTAGTGCTTATTATTGTTGCTTTTGTTGCTTAAGTTTACCTCATAAATAGTTTACAGTTATTAAGATTCTTACTGATAGATTATTATAATTTGAGTTTTTTGGTTATGAAAGTTTTTCTATTTAGAGTTAATAGGCTGTTATAAAACCAGTTCGAAATGCTGTTTGTGAGCTTTAGTTTTTTTTTCTAATGTTTATTTGTGATTTGTTTATGCTTATTTGCCTTTAATATGCTTAGTTAATCATTTGTTTTTGCTTATTAAGAACTCATAAGATCTGTTTAAGCCTTAAAGTGTGATTTCAGTTTTTAAAAAGGTGTGTTTGTTTTAACTATTTTTTAGGGCTTTTTGCTTAATTTATTTTTAGTATTTTTGCATTTTTAGTAATTTGGTTTAGCTTAAGATAACAAATTTTATATCTGTATTAGAATTTTTTAGCTTGTATTCGGCTTTCTTAGTCCTATTTTTTAAGTTGCACATTAGCTTTTCATACAAAATCAAAAAATAAGTCTCTGTATGCTGTCATTTTCAACTTCAATTTCTACTTATTTTCTTTAACTAAATTGCCATATTCTAGCTTATTTTGCGTTAGATTTGAGTCTAGTCCTAAATCTTTTTTTCCATGTTTCATCTTATTTTTTATGCTTATTTGTATCAAAATTTGAAGCTTAAATTTTTTTGGTCAAAATCCATTTAAAGTCTCTTTGAGTTAACTGTTTTAAAAGATTTTTGATGTTTTTTAGCTTATTAGATTTGCTTATTTCTAGTTTTTATTGCTTATTGAGTCTAGGTGAAGTACTGTTTTCAGCTTATTGGTTTTCAAATAGCTTTTTGAGTCCTAAAAGCTAAGTGCTAAAATCTGTTTAGTAATAAGTAGATTTAGTCTCTTTCCAGTTTTTAATTTGCCTATTTCTAGCTTATTTATAGAATTTTCATGTCTAATTCCTTATACGATGAATGTTTTTTAACTGTCTAGCTTAATATGTTTTTAGAAGAAAAATAAAAAATAAAATGTTTTTCCAAAAATGGTGGCCACAGGACTCGAACTTGTGACCTCCCATTTAAACACACACATTCTTAACCATCCTGCCCTTGGGACTTTTCTGTCACAAGGGTATGTTTGGTTTCCTTTATACATGTAGCATTCCGTAATTTCAGGTCATTTTTGACGTCATCTATTTTATGAGTTTTCGTGAGTGAGTGTCGACATTTAACATTTATATAATGTCGATAATAAATATTTTTCGTAATTATGTATGAAAATTTTAGAAAAAGATTGGGTTGGCTTTTATTTTTTGACGTTTTCCGCGAGTCGACATTTGACCCGCGTTCGTTAATCGTTAGCGAGGCTTCGTCAAAATTTACGACGTGTCTCGTGTATACATTCGTTATGATCATAAAATATCATTTTATGAACCGTGTCATCTTTGTTCCTCAACCTTGGTTCATAGCTCGCGTTTATAGATAGAACAAGGATATTATTATATAGATATTTATTAAGATATTTATAAGGATATTTAGTGTAGATATTTATCTAAAATATCTTTTAGAGTATTTTTCCTTGAACTTAACCCTATTTACAGTTTAGACTATGAGTTTCTTAACGCTTAGTTAAGCCCCATATAAAGGCTTAACTAGTAAAAACACATACAAAAAGCATTCCTAATGTGTAAAACACAAATCTCTCTCTCATTTCCCCTCTCATCATATATCACGTGCTCATAAACCATCTCCATAAACACATCGCATACTTTTGATTTTCTAGATCAAATACAATTTGTTCTTACATCTATTCAAAGGTGTATACTAAGAAAGATCGGAGTGGGTTGATTTCTCGATCGAAGATTTAAGAAAGTTATGTGCAGATTCGTGTTCAAAGTATTAAGGGGTTTTTCCTAGTGTTGATAATCTCGGGTTCTATATCCAAAACAATGGTATAGAATAATTTGTTTTCATCATTCATCCTTCTTAATGTTATCTTAAAACCTTTATACCTTTTCATTTCATGAGTTTAAATGTGTTTTACAGTGTTCTTTATAAGGCTAAATCACCATTTAGTGTTTCTTTAATGGTTTTGGATTAAAAAATGAGATTAATAACACTTGTTATCTCGAGATTGAACAAAATATGACCTAATGGAGCTAATATATGTAAGACATAAGATATTAAGGGTTCTAATGGGTTTGTAACAAAGTGGTAAAGCTAAAAAGTCCTAAAAACAAGTTTTAAACACATTCTGAGAAAAATATCTTAAGGGGCTGTTTGTAATTCAAAATTTACATATATGTTTTATGATTTTATAAAATACTACATGTCACAAGGATCGAGGGGTCATAAAGAACTCGAAAAACCGATTAATAACGAAGAAGATACGCTATTTACAAGTTTACGATAGTTAATACTTTTATAAAACAATTTTTATAAAAAGTACTATTCATCACAGAAACTTATACTTTATAAACATCAATAATATGATAAAACTTTCAATTACAAGAACGTGCTCGAAAGAATCACTAAAATCGGAGTTAAAACGAATAAGTTATGACGATTATACGATTAAGCTAATTAAATTTATATAAATTATTACTATTCATGAATAGTAAAAGTACTATTCATCAGCAGATTTTAACTTTTTAAAAATACTAAAGCGTGGAACGAAGGAAACGTACACAACGGTTTAAACAGAAAAGTTACACACTAATTTTCTAACTAGTGCACTATTTCCGAGGTAATAGTGTTGATTCGTTTTTTAAATAAAACTTTTTGGCAAAAACTTTATGGAATCATTTAAATAATATTTATATTAGGTTTAGACCTTTAAAAATATTATGTTTACAAAGGCGATTAAAAACCATTTGAACGATTATACGTAATAAATACATTGAATTTAATGAATCAAAAGCAATTTTAACAAATTTTCACAAACGCAACAAGATGGTGATGTAGCTATAAAGAAATAGTATATGTGTTAATAGTTACAAAGTGCGATATAACTAGGGAATTTCATAATGAGGCCTACTTCGTATGGCGTATTGACGAGTTGTTGGATTACTCTTTAAAGGTATCCTATCTCCTCGAACGACATGAACATGACCTCTTTAATTATTATAGCCGAACGATAGTACATAAACAACCTATAAGATTAATATTCAATGTTATTAAATAAAGTACTTGGAACTGTAAGACGACCCAAATTAACTTAGGTTGCTTTCGGATAATTCCGAGATACATTTTTTGCCATTTACCCTAATTATTTCATGCACTTCACTTCTAAGTTAGAATTCATATCCTCGTCTTTTACTTATTTACACAGCTTTAAAAACCGCGATGGGGATTACATGCTTGTTACAAACCTGTTTACATACTCGTTTATCTTATACAAATGTGATTACTTTTCAAATACTTTGTGATTCATAGTCTTCAGCATTCAATCTTTTCAAAGTTTTATAAACCCGCGAGGGGAATACATGCTCGTTTACAAACTTGTATATTTTTTTACTACATTACAATATACCTTCAATACTTTGTGATTTCATAGCCCCTTGTTACTACTTAAATTGTTTATTGCAAACACTAAGGGGGTGAAATACCTTGCTTAGTTATACTATTGGACACAAGTGTTTTTTCTAAGTGTTTTCAGAAGTGTTTTAAACTTGTATGCTATCCAGATTACAGCCTGAATATTTAATTGCCTAAGTGTACCACATGCAATTAAGTCCCCTACTATTATCATGAACCGTCAATTGGCTGAATGTGTAGTGGAGGCGCGAATTGTATATGTTGTAAAGATCTATCGGGACTGACAAGCCCCACGTGGAATATCCCTGGTTCAACAAGTGTGGGGGGCCATGGTGCATTAACATAGAGAAAACTTTTATGTAGTAGGCAAGCATCCTATACGATTTGTGGGCACAAACAAGTTAAGGCTATCGTGGTTCATTAGCTTAGTGCAATAATACTTATATACTTAGACTTGAGTGTAATGTGTTCTCTTGTCTACAATACTTGTTATGGTACTTTGGAATTATGTACTTATTCCACCATTACTTCGATCTTAAGGTCCACTACTAAACATTACTGTGATTTACTGAATCACTACGTGTGATTTCTAGAAATAACACTTTGAAATATTTTAACGCAACTTTTCTTACAAAGACATTCTTAAATATATTTCAAACACTGCTTTACTTAAAACCTATGAATTCCACCAACTATATGATGACCTGTTTTTGTCCAGAAATTATCTCAGGTTACTATTTTGCTAGTGGAGCATTGGGAGCATTCGAGTCGCGCGGATATATATATTTTTGAACGCTTAATAATTTGAGTACCATTAAATAATTTGTAAACTCTGATTTTAATATAACGAATGTGAAATTTATTCTAAACAGATCTCTTGAGTTCATTTTCCCGTGACATGTGTTTTTGTTGCCCTGAAGTAGCACCCCAATGTTACCATTCCGCTGCGTTGTCATGATTTTTGGGGGTGTTATACAGATGGTATCAGAGCTGAAGTCATAGAGAACTAGGTCGTTTTCAAAACCTAGACTATGACCATGTTTTTCAAAATATAGAGTCTTTCCTTGTTTTATCCGATATCCGTGCGCGCTTGCTCCCAGGTAACTTATATGCTCTCTTTTGCATCCCTACTACTATTACATGGATAATGAGTATTTAATACTAGACTATGATTTCGTTCTCTTACGTCTATCATATGACGTCTTACTATTTACCTTATATCGGTCTGATATATAAATATTAAACATTCTGATTTTTGTACTTTCTGATTTCTCATTTACTCCCTTAAGCGTCAATACTGGTATATATATGATACCTTATACACATATGAATAATTTCTTTCTTGATATCTTACGGATACTTCATCATTTACGAGACTTGACCTTATTTCCTTTTGATGATATCGAAAATCGGCATATTTTGAAATTCTACTATTTACTTTTACCATTCGACTCTGAGTTGGAACACTCTTCTTATGATTTTGAATCGCACATGTTGTTTCGTAATCCATCTTTTTGAAGCCTTCCAGTTGATGGGAGTACGTTAATTAACTTGTCACCTCATCCGTATCACTTTGGAGCACCTACCTTTAGAAACTTTAACTTTTTACGTTCATTTATTGATTAATAAATCATTACTTCATTTTCCGATGACATACTTCTGCATTTGTTCGGATATTCTTGATACTTGTTGTGACCTATCACTTTACAAACAATCTCGATGTCAACCTATAGACCATTTTGTTGTCACCCTATGAGCTACTTCACGTTTACTTTACTGACTATTTCATTTCGTTATAAAACTATTTGATACATTTCCTACATCACCACTATATTTGACGAAAATGACAATAACATCATTGGACCTCAAATATACATAGCCATAATCAACTATGTATAATTGGTTCATAGACTGATTACCTTATGCAATCAGGAAAGAACCATGTCATGCTGAGAGAATCACCATAAAGACCTACACCTCTCACAACACAATAATTCGGATGAAATATCGCACATCTTCCTCAAACCCGTACCTTCCGTTCAAGTGTCGCTAACTTGAGCCTTGAGGACAAGGCTCATTTAACGGAAGACTGTAAACATCCGTAATATTCAGTCATTTTTCGACTCCATACTATTTTTACGAGTTTCCGTGAGTGATTGTCGAAAATAACATTTTTATTTGTCGATAATAAATATTTTTCGAATTTATTATGAAAGGGGGGGTGAAAGTTTGGAAAAAAATGGGTAACTTTCAATTTTTGACGTATCCCGCGAGTCGACTTGACCGCAGCTTTCCGTTAATCGTTTCGAGCTTCGTAAAAATTTACGACGTGTCTCGTTATTATTCTTATGATCATAAAATATCATTTTATGAACCGTGTCATCTTTGTTCCTCAACCTTGGTCATAGCTCGCGTTTAATTAACAAGATATTTATAAGATATTTATTAGATATTTATAAGATATTTATTAGATATTTATCTAAAATATCTTTTAGATATTTTCCTTTAACTTAACCCTAGTTAACTTAACTAGAGTTTCTTAACCTTAGTTAAGCCCTATATAAAGGCTTAACTAGTAAGAAAAACATACAAAACACATTCCTAAGGTGTAAAACACAAAAATCTCTCTCATTTCTCTCATCATATATCACGGCTCAAAACCATCTCCATAACACATCCATACTTTGATTTTCTAGATCAAATACAAGTGTTCTTACATCTATTCTAAGGTGTTCTAAGAAAGATCGGAGGGTTGATTTCTCGTTTCGAAGATTTAAGAAAGTTTGTGCAAGATTCGGGTTTCAAAGGATTAAGGGTTTTTCTAGTGTTATAATCTCGGGTTTGATATCCAAAACAAGGGTTTAGATAATTTGTTCTTCATCATTCATCCTTCCTAAGGTTATCTAAATACCTTTATACTTTTCATTTCATGATTTTATGTGTTTACATGTTCTTTATAGCTAAATCACCATTTAGGGTTTCTTTAATGGGTTTTGATTAAAAGTGAGATTAGAACACTTGTTATCTCGAAATCTTGAACAAAATATGACCTAATAGAGCTAATATATGTAAGACATAAGATATTAAGGGTTCTAATGGGTTTGTAACAAAGTGGTAAAGCTAAAAAGTCCTAAAAACAAGTTTTAAACACATTCTGAGAAAAATATCTTAAGGGGCTGTTTGTAATTCAAAATTTACATATATGTTTTATGATTTTATAAAATACTACATGTCACAAGGATCGAGGGGTCATAAAGAACTCGAAAAACCGATTAATAACGAAGAAGATACGCTATTTACAAGTTTACAGAATAGATAGTTAATACTTTTATAAAACAATTTTTATAAAAAGTTACTATTCATCACAGAAACTTATACTTTAAAACATCAATAATATGATAAACTTTCAAATACAAGACGTGCTCGAAAGAACACAAATAAAATCGGAGTTAAAACGAATAAGTTATGACGATTATACGATTAAGCTAATTAAATTTATATAAATTATTACTATTCATGAATAGTAAAAGTACTATTCATCAGCAGATTTTAACTTTTTAAAAATACGAAGCGTGAACGAAGGAAACGTACACAACGGGTTTAAAACGTAAAAGTTACACACTAATTTTCCTAACTTGTGCACTATTTCGCTGAGGTGATAGTGTTGGTTCGTTTTTAATAAAACTTTTTGCAAAACTTTATGGAATCATTTAAATAATATTTATAATTAGTTTAGACTTTATAAATATTATTTTACAAAGGCGATTAAACCATTTAACGATTATACGGAGATAAATACATGGAATTTAATTATCAAATACAATTTGAACATAATTTCACAAACGCAACTAGATGGTGATGTAGCTATATAGAAATATATATGTGTTATAGTTACCAAAGTGCTATATTACTAGGGAATTTCATAATGAGGCCTCTTCGGATGGCGTATTGACGAGTTGTTGGATTTACGATTTAAAGTATCCTAGCTCCTCGTACGTCATGTCATGACCTCTTTAATTATGATAGCCCGAATGATAGTACAATATAACAACTATAATATTATATTCAATATTATTAATTAAAGTACTTGGTACTTATACGACCCATATTTACTTAGGTTGCTTTCGGATATTTCTGTGATACATTTTCTGCCATTTACCTGATTATTTCGTCACTTCACTCCTAAGGTGAGATTCATAGCCTCGCATTTACTTATTTACATGATTTATAAACCCGTGAGGGGGATACATGCTTGTTACAAACTCTTTTACATACTCGTTTATCTTATAACAATATGTTTACTTTTCAAGGACTTAGTGAGTTCATAGTCTCGCATTACAATCTTTTCAATGTTTTATAAACCCGCGAGGGGAATACATGC
>BQNB010140730.1:0-17374 GCA_026074375.1 Tanacetum coccineum | reverse complement strand
CTTATCTTGTGCTATTGATCTATGAAGTAACATTCCCCAACCCATATTCCGCTGCGACCCATTTTGGGGGTGTTACATTTTGCAAGTTGGAAGATGATGCAGTAGAGCCTTTTACATCATTTTCAAAGACTCTCAGATTGTTGTACAAGTCATCAAAGCTGAGACTGTCCATTCCTGGTTTGTTCCTCATAATTAAGGAAACTTGTAACCAAGCAGAAGGTAGAGATCTTAGAAATTTCTGATTTGCATCTTCAGTAGATACACCTGCTCCATGAATCTCTAGCTGACTGAGAAGACTTTGGAATCTCTCATATCCTTTGTGAATACCATCTGTGTTAGATACAGTGAATCCTTCAAACTGCTGCTTCAAGATGTACTTCTGCATCTTTTTGGATTCATCATTTCCACCAAATCTGGATTTGATGGCATTCCACATTTCTTTTGCATCAGTCATTTTATGGAATTTAGCTAGATGATCTTCTGGTATGGCCATTAGCAAGGTGGTCCTAGCTTTTCTTTCTCTTTCTCTGATCATCATTTCTTCTGCTGTTTTAGGAGGCAAAATTTTAATTTGTCCTGATGTATCCATTGTGACTGACACAGGACCATTCCCATTTTGGATAACCTCCCAAATTGGATAGTCTGTATGAGCCAAATAGTGTTCCATCTTCATAGCCCATATGTCATATTCTCCCTTTTTGAGAATAGGCAGTTTTATGGTTGTGACCGTATGAGGAGTTTGTTGTGTTGGTGTTTGTTGTTGTGTTGCTGGTGGAGGTGGTGGTGGTGGTGGAATCTCATCTTGTGTTTCAGACATGTTTAGATCTGTTGGTTGGAGATAAATAACTGGTTTTATATGTCCTTCTTATTCAGAGTTTCTTAACTCGCTCTGATACCACTTGAAGGTCCTCAATAACTGATTTGATCTTTGCAGCCTATAAAGGATGATAGCCAAGATGTATAAATACACACGACTATGTAGAAACAATGACTATGAATACTATGTGTTAATGCGGAATCTTAACACAGGTACTAAGAAGAACAATGAACAACTGAATAACAACTTTATTAAAGTGTTCTTGAGGATTTTAGATTGCTAACTATGATATATGATTTGCTAAACTTGTTTGTTCATATATTTTCAACACACATGTCTGTAACTATGCCAAAGGTGATCCTTTTATATACTAAGGATAACCCTAAAAGGCTTACAAATCTTTTTCTAAAATATCTTATAAATATCTTTTAAATATCTTCTCAACGGTACTAACTATCTTTCTACTAACGGTACTAACTATCTAACAGTACTAACTATTTTGTACTGCCGGTACTAAGTATAACTGTCGGTACTAAGTATTTGTACTGTCGGTACTAAGTTAAGAAAACATTAATCCTAACATGTAGTTTAATATGTTTTTTATTATTGTTATGCTTATTATTGTTAGCTTAGTTGCCATGTTTAGCGAGTATATTTTTATATGCTTGTTAAGTAAGTTGGTGAATAGTGAATTAAGTGTGGAATTTAATAAGTGATTAGTGATTAATAATTTGCAAAAGTTGTTTAGTTTAGTGTTTTATTTAGTCGTACGGGCAATAGCCGTAAGATTAAGCAGGCATTAAACTAGTAATTGATATCTTGATAAAAAATTATTTTCAATATTAAGCCAACGTTTTGAGGAAAAGATTATTTAGACGGATATTAATTCGTCATTAAGATCTAAAACTTCACACTTAAGAATCTATTCACTTTTACTTGACAAGCATATTTTTCTTTATATATTCTTCATCTTTTTAGCTTGCTTAATATTTAGTATAATCTAGTTTATCAATTTCATTAGTTTTATCAAAATCCAAAAATATTAAAAGATATTCAAGCATTAAATTGGAAGCATTTTCGTGATTTCAAATTCATCTCTCGTTGAGACACGACATCCAGAAGATTTGATCATTACTTTTCCTAAGGTAATTTTCATATCTAACGGGAATATTATTACCGATACGTTTATCGACGAATCAGGACTACTCAACCATTGGTAAAACCACAACAATCATCTATACGTTTCCCAAACCGGGTGAGAAAAGAAAAAGAAGAAGCATTGCAACAAAAAAATTTAGAAAATCTGAAACAACTCAATATTAATATTTCGTTTATTGAAGCCCTAGTACAAATACCGAAATACGCTAAATATCTGAAGAGTTTACTGAAGAATAAATCCAGACTTGAAGAAGCTTGTACGGAGACAATGAACGAAAGGTGCCCAGCTGTCTTTCTCAACGAACTGCCATCAAAAGAAAAAGACCCCAGGAGTTTCCCTACCCCTTGTCAAGTATTAGAGAAACATAAAGAAGAAGAAGATTTGGCCGCAGATCACTTATCTAGGTTTGAGAATCCGCAAATGGAGGTGTTAACTGAGAGGGAAATTGCTGATAAATTCTCCGACGAACATTTAATGGTACTAAAATCCAAGTTTAATAATGATGAACCATGGTATGCGGATTTCGTTAATTATATTATTGGAAAGGTTGTTCCCCTAATTTGGACCTTTGAAAAAAGAAAGAGGTTTTTATAAACTTCAAAAGTGCAGAAATTAAGTGGAATCAAAAGCCCTAATTTTAATACTCTAATTGAACCCTAATTTTTAAAAGTAAGTTTATTATGTGTTTGAAGAAGAGATTGAAGTTCGATTGAATTATCGAGTCAAATGAGAAGATGGGAGTGTACGTTAATGGAAGAACTTGAACAAGGGGGATCGCCCAAAATAATGACCTTAGGGGGGAGTTTGTTATGTTTTTGGAAAAGTAGTGATTCATTGGTTATATTTTATTTTGTTGGTATAGACTTTTATTTTTGTTTAGTTTAATATATCTTGTAATAAGGTTTATTATGCTTTAAGTAAGAAATAGCATAATAACCAAAGTCTAGGGACTAGTATTGATAAGTTAGGAAAATAAGGAAGGGAAGCCTCCCTCCCATTGCCTATAAATAGCCCTCTAATCTTCATTAGAGGGTGATCCCCTTGTAATTAACTCTCATTTTCCCTCCATAATAAGATTTGAGTTTTCCCTTTACTTGCCCTCATTCTCTTTAATCTTACATGTTGATATGATTGATTCAAGATTCATATGACCTATCAGATTAAGATTGCCTACTTTAGTGATCAAAGCTTCTATCCTATAAGGATGAGAAACTTTGATTCCTAAATAAGAAATATCAATAGCATTAACTAAATTTTTATCAGTGTATGTCAAGTGTTGGTTGGCACCTGAATCAAAAACAGTACTAGTCTGCTCATGAGCAGGCTTTGTATCAATATTTGAGTTAAAAATTTATTAAAAAATTTATTGTTATGCTTGAACCCCTTTGCCTTTATCACCCAATGATTTTTCTTTTATTAAGGAAATAAGTTTAGAAATCTGTTCATCAGAAAAGGTGGAACTAGAACCAGTAGAGTTATTGTTGCTAATGAACCTTTTATTAAAATTCTGATTATTCTGATTATTATTAGAAGAAATATTCTTTTTTCCAAAATCAGGAGGATAACCAATTAACTTGAAACACATGTCCATAGTATGACCATTGAACCCATAATTCTCACACACCAAGGGAGACCCCCTATTGGGTCTCCTATTTTTATTATTCTCTGGTTTAGTCACATTAGAAGGCCTAGAGTTGCTAACAGGCCTAGTCACATTAGCATTATTCATGTTTCCCATATTAGAATTAAAAAAAGAAGACTGAGATCTCTAAGAAGATCCAACACCAGAACTAGAAACAACCCTATGACACTCTTCACTAGAAATAATAGCATAAGCACTCCTAACATCAGGCAGCTCATCTCTAAAAAGAATATTACTCCTTATTTGCATATAACAATCATCAAGGCCCATTAAAAACTGCATAAGTTTCATTAATTGATTATGCTTTTTAAAATCCTTAGCAGCATGACAAGTACATTTAGGCAATTGAATAAGAGTAAGAGTAGCAGAATCATTAAGATGTGGATGCAAAGGGCTACTCAAATAAAGCTTACTAATCAAAGTAGGCTGATGATCATCAGCCTCATACTCATGATCAGAATAACCATGCAAAGACATGATGAAACAAACAATAAGAAATATAAAGCAAGCAAGATAAAGAAGAAAGAAGTTCACAGGCTTTCACACCACTCAAGGTGGCAGATCAAGGGCAGACAAGCATAGTTATAACAAATAAGAGAAAGGAAAAGAGGTGTTACAGAGCTTTAATGATATGCAGCGAAAATTAATACCAAACCGACTATCCTCTTGATTCACTTAGTCAAGAGGGCTAGCAGATTTATCAGCAACAACCCACACCTAAATCACCAAGATCTTAAAAGCCTACATTTCACAATCCAGAGATAACCAATGTCAGAACACCCAATTTAACCAGGAATTAACCTTTCTTAATCACCAAAGAACAACCTTCTCTAAGATTCACAAAACCTTAATTTTTCAAAATTAGGGTTTTACTAATTTTTCAATACATCTGAAAAATTAAACCACAAACTTTAACAAAAAACACTTTTAATTGAAAAATAATTGATTAGATTTAAAAACCCCCAAAATTTATGAAACTCTAATTTCCCAAAAAACAAATCAGTCTACGAGATTTTATTAACCTGGCTCTGATACCATGTTAAAAATCTTATTAAAACTGATAACAACTTCTTGAATCTTAATTCAAGAAGATCAAACAACAAATCTCACAATCTGATCTCAATCAATAAAGGCTACCACTGCTAATCAGGTATAGCCCTATTATCTGATTGATAATATTCTTACAACTCGGAAAAACAAGAGATCAAGATGATCACAAACTAATAGAATGAATTAGGGTTTTGAAAGAAAATTATAATCGAAAAGTAATGAATGAAAAGTTGCTCTCCAGCTTAAATAGACTCTAACTTTTCAAGATGCCAGCTTCGGTCCCTCAACTATCCAGCTCCTTCCAAAAAGCTCTAGAACTAAACCATAACAGCAACACAAAACTCAGAAATGACAAAATTTGTCCTTATAGTTTTATTTCAAGGTCAAGTTAAATTTTAACATCTATAAATATGAATTCTTCCTAATGATATTTATTATCGTTCATCATCACCCATTCACCCTCTCCCTTTCTCGGTCATTGACTGACCTAAGAGAGTCAAAAATCCTATGTCAATCAAAGTCGGTTTCTAGGCTAAACCAAATTTTTACCATTAATCATTTGTTATCGTTTAAACTAGATTTTTACCTTCAAATATCCAACCAAATAAATTTTGTTTCAAAATGTATGGCTAACAGAGTATAAATATACTTCTGTTTTAATTTCATTATGGGGATCGGATTAGAGAAATTAATAAATTTGTACCTCCGTTGATGACATTTAGGTTTTGTTTGGCATCTACTTTCTCAACGTGGCTAACAGATACATTACTTGATCTTTGATTAGCCCAACCTTATCTTGATACACTAAAAGTCAAGAATATTAATTTTCTACTTCATCATCAACTAATATACTACAGTAGACATATATGTGGGGAAGCTTATGAAAATATGAAAATCATAGAACAACTTTTTAAACCAATAAGAGATGATATATCTATCTCAAGTGATAAGTACTTCAATCCCTAATTCACCTATTTATACCAACACGAGAAAACATTTTTAGCCATTAATGACATCAAATAACGTCTATTTATAGCATCGTTTATCCCATGATATTAACCTATTTTGTATAGTTATTGCAAAGAATTGTTACTTAATCGTTTATATTTGAGAATTGCAGTAATTATGAAGTAATTGGTGAAACTTAGCAAAAGGCGCGCATTCTGGAGCTTAAATGAAGATATTTTGAAGATTACTATTCTGAAGACCAATACGTCATATCCATCAAGGAAGATACGGCGGTATCGTTGCCTGCACTCACCATAAAGACACAGAAAGATTTAAAGATACAATTTGCCGTATCTAGAGGACTCAATACTGCCGTATTAAAGATATGGATATTAAATATTTTTAATATTATGGGAACGATATACAAGTGTGGATCCTACTTCTAAGAAATCCCTAATACGTAGTTAATCCAACCCAATGGTTACGCCGTTATTATCCGACGTCCACGGATTTATACATTAGAAAAATCATAAACGAGTTTTAAGGGTGCTATAACTAAATCAATTATTCTCGATACAGTAAACCACCAAAATTCGATTTTTCTGAGGAGAAAAAGAGCAGATGGAGAAAAAGAGCAGAAGAGGTCGAGCAACGTATTCAATTCCATAGGAGACATCGTGTAATTCCATATACTTTAGTAATCGTTCAGTTTTTGGTATCATTCGTTAACTCGGTTAGTTTACCTTGGCTAAATTATTACTCTTGTATTTATTATGACGTTTGAAGGCTAATACCTTCGGGTATTAGCCATTATTATGAAGATCTGAATGTTTGGTATTTGTTTATATCGATTTCTTGATTTATCGTTGTATGCTTGTTTATGTTTATCAATTTATACTTGTTTACGCGCTTTTGTATGCGACCTATCATTCAACTGGATCTAGCTAAGTGGACCAAGCGGATCTAGAGTCCGGGATAGCTCTCCATATAGTAATTTATACACCTAGAATAATAGTTACACAAATATTGTCCTTCTAAGTCTGTGTCTAGGATACGCTTCGGGCTTAACTAGTTAATTGGATATTGCCAATGGTTTATTGATCGTGTTGACTAGCAGGTGACCTAGATAATTCAACAAATAACGTTCTGATTCCATTGGATAGTTGGACAAGTGGACTACTAGTGTATAGATTGCCATTAAGCGGTAAGTGGGTAAAGTCTCTATGAGCTAGGGTTTAACAAGATCACCATTGCTTTAATCCTTAAGATAGATTATAATCAGCAAATAAGGATGCTTTATGCGGATGCTTTAATTGTGACAGAATTAACGTGTCTAGGTCTTAGGATGATGTAACGCCTAAGTCTTAAGAATGATATGCTACCTCGAGAGAAGAAATCATTGCACTAAATAAACAAACCAACATTCTAATCGGATTAATAATGGTTAATACAGTTTTCTTATATAAGGTTCGACCGCTCTTTTATCTTTTGTTAATTAGCTTGCGTGGGTAACAGTTTCTTGAATTGATTGTAGTCACCAACCAAACCGTGCCAGTCTCTCAGGCTGAAAACCCCCCTTTTCCATTAGAATTAGGATTTAGACTGACATAGGTTTAACATAGGATTAGAATAGAATTAACATAGATTAGATAACCAAGATATTAATTAAATTGATAGATTTAACCTCGCTCTCAGTGATCGACACCCTACTTACCACGAAACTACTACCGATCGGGTACACTGCCCGTTAAAGTGTTGTTTTTTGTTGAGTCGGCAAAATATAAATTTAAAACTTGAATCATATAAAAAACAACCCTACACTACAACACATCAAGTTTTTGGCGCCGTTGCCGGGGAGTGAAAATTAATCTTGATTTTTATTTTGATATTTTGGTTTTTAACATTAGATTAGATCTAACCCTTAGGATTAGTGTAATTTAGATTAGTGTATATTTTTGTATATTTTGTATATTTGTCTATAATTGTTTGCTTGTATATTTGTGTGTTTAACTGTTTACGTATTTAATTGTTTTTCTTGGATACACTGTTCTGGTCGACAGTTAAATACAGCGTATCCTATCCCACTGAATACGGCATATCCAGTTCTCTGTCCAATACAGCGTATTCATATCAACAGATTAATACGGCGTATCCACTTCCATTGGATACGGCGTATCGATCGTCTGGGACAGAAACTAAGATAATTGATTTTCGTGCAAACTTTTTTTTTCTACCTTCCTTCAGAACAAATCATACTGATTGTTTATCCCTTGTTTCAGGTAGTGCATGACAAGAAGTTCAACGAATAAACTATACACACCCTACAAAGATCTTGAACAAGAATTTTGATCATCAAAGAAACACTTCAAGTCAATTAGCCTTGACGAATTGAGATCTTCGGATTTCAATCTACTTTCTGACAAAAAATACTCAGAGGAAGAAGAAGCAATGGCGGAAACAATAGAGCAATACATGAGCAAGACCTAAACGAACTATGGATCAGGAGTCGCTAGGCCTAAAATTGATAACAAAGATCAATTTGAACTAAAAAGACAATTCTTAAGGAGCTTCGAGAAAACACATTTAGCGGTTTGGATAATGAAGATGCTAATGAACACATTGAGAAAGTTCTCAAAATAGTTGACTTATTCCATGTTCCTAACATCACTGTGGATCAACTAATGCTCCGAGTCTTCCCTATATCCTTAAGTAGAGCCGCAAGCCGTTGGCTAAGAAACAAACCAACTGGTTCAATCAAAACTTGGGAAGATCTTAAAATAAAGTTTTTGAACAAATACTGCCCACCTGGTCAAACTGCGAAGAAAATGGAGGAAATCAACAACTTTCAGCAAGAGCCAGATGAAACTCTTTATCAAGCATGAGAGCGCTTTAAGGAACTCTTGATGAAGTGTCCTCAACACTATTTGACTAAGATGCATGAGGTGATTTTGTTCTACAATGGTTTGGATGTTCCAACATGACAGATTATTGACTCAAGAGGTGTCGTTCAGACTAAAACTGTTGCACATGCCAAAACAGCCATCCAATAAATGGCTGAATACTCTTAAAAATGGCACAATGGAACATCAAGAGTAAGAAGTACTGAGACTTCTGACGGATTAGCTACGATACAAGCACAATTAAACAATCTTAGAAGAGAGATCAAGAAAGTGAATGAAAAAGTTTATGCTGCTCAGGTTGGATGTGAGCAATGCAAAGGACCCCATTACACCAAGGATTTCCCCTAAAAAGAAGAATGGAATGCCCTAGAAGAAGCTTACTACACGCAATTTGGTGGACCTTTTCAAGGTAGGGGATATAGAGCAACTGCTCTAGGGTACTATCAAAGGAACAACGCCAATCCTTCATTCCAAGAACGAAGGCAATCTATAGAAGATACCCTGAGCAAATTCATGAGTGAATCAACAAAAAGACATGAAGAAAACTCTAACTTGATCAAAGAAATATGAGCTTCTACAGATGCTGCAATAAGGAACCAAGGAGCAACGATAAAAACTTTAGAAATATAAATTAGGCAAATAAGCAAGGTACTATAGGAGAGAAGATTTAGAAGCCTACCAAGCTCAACTAAAATAAACCCAAGAGACCAAGTCAAGTCGATTTCAACCACTATTAAAGCTGATTCAAACTTGATACGCCGTATTAGATCAAACCAATACGCCATATCCACTGGACAGAATAGTACATTGTTATACAAGTCGAGACAAACGACGGTTCCTTTTCTAAGTCGTTTGGATAATCATTACTATGATGAAGAGGGGAATTATGGACCAAAATTCACGGAAGCTTATGGAGCTTCACATATCAACAACACCATACCCCGAAAGGAGAAAGACCCAGGAAGTTTCACTTTACCTTACTTTATTAACGATTTTTGTTTTGACAATGCCCTTGTTGACTTAGGAGCTAGTGTTAGTGTTATGCCTTTCTCTACCTACCTTAAGTTAGGATTAGGAGAATTTGCTCACACTAGGTTGACAGTGGAATCGGCAGATAGGACTGTGAAATATCTAAAAGGAATAGCTGAAAATGTACTAGTAGGAATTAGTAAATTTACTTTCCTAATAAACTTTATAATTCTTGATATGCCCGAGGATGTCAAAGTACCATTGATCCTCAAAATACCATTTTTGTCTATCGCCCATGATAAGATTGATGTTTACAAAAGAAAGATTACTTTGAGGGTTAGGGAAGAAAAGATTATTTTCAAAATTGTTAAACCTGCTAGTAGTATAATTAAGAGGGTCTATATGCTAAGTTTGAAAGAAAGAATGGAGCTTGATTTAGAAGCTAGGCTTATGGGAGAGACTTTGGTGTTAAATAGATCATTAGACCCTTTCTCGGAAGATTACATTAAATTAAATGATCTAAATGAACTATTTGAGCTTAGAAGAAATCAAAGAGATGATTTAATGCCCACCATTGAGGAATGTAAGGTAATTGAGGAATTTAGAACTAGGTATGAAAATCTTGATACTAGAATTAATGATTACCCTAGTTATTGTGATGAGGATAAGAAGATCCATATAGATTGTGCTCATAACTTAAAGTTTTCATGCATGATAGGATTTGAATTTACTCACGCTAATTTTTCCCATTATTGTATGTCAACATGATGTCAAGAAAATTTCATAATTCAATAATGAAAAATAAGATGGTGTACACAAGGAATAATGTTGTAGGAGCCTTAATGAACGTGCCTATCTTTGTTGGAACTTTTTCTGTTATGACTGACTTTGCAGTTTTGGAGGATATGGATGCTTATCGTGATAATGAAATGGGCGATATTATTTTTGGCGAACCATTCTTAAGAGAAGTTGGGATTAAAACAAAACGGTTTGAAGGGATTATTACCCTTTACAATGGTGATCACATCCAAAGTTTAAACACTACACTAATGAACAATGCAACAAGATACCACTGTTACTAAAGGTAAGTGATAAAGATAAGATAAACAGAATCTTGTATGTATATCAAAAGCTTAAGGGGTTCTACAAAGAAGTTTTAAATCTAGGACCCGACTTTATCAGAGTTCCGTCAATGGAAGAATGGCTCACACGCGGGCACATTAGCGTGCATGAGTTAGAGTAAAAAGAGAAGCTGAAGAAAAGTCTAACTTAAAGACTTCGCTGTAAACAAAAGTGCTTCCTGGGAGACAACCCGGAATGTTATTTAATTTTGTTATCGAGTATGTCTTCCCAGACTTCAATACGGCGTATCCGCCCCATACCATACGACGTATTGAATTTTTGGACGTTATCAGTCTTTATTATTCATGCACTTTAAAAATATTATTGTCAGTTCTACGAATATGCCGTATTCATCTAGTTGATACGACGCATCCATAGTCTGACCCGTATTTAGTTTGTTTTAGTTTAGTTTAAATTAACCGTAGGTACCAAGATAGGAATGCACCTATTTTTCCTATATTTTACACAGGACCTCGTGAAGGAAATATCAACGAATATTGGTGGAGAATTTATAAATTTGGAAATCTTGAAGTGTTGGAGTCTTGAAACCTCAAGATGGTTGTTCAACACACGATCTTCCTCATAAACGCAAATTGGAGAATCTACCGAGCAAATATCAGGGGAGTTTCTCATTCTAATTCTCGTATTTAATATTTTACATATACAACGAGGATGTTGTATAATTTAAGTGGGGGTGGAATTAGAAGGTTTACTTGTCCTAATTTTTTGCACTATAAAGCTTAAATTATGCTCAAATTTAAAAATTTTCAAGCATACTTTTGTGAAATTACATGTTACATAACCCGCACACAATAACCCTTGATAAATATTGTGAGGATTTAACCTTTCCGTTTTTAAATGTTTACAAAATACCATATAAATATGAGTGTGCCGATGATGTTGTAGGCTTTAGGAAATTGGCTTTGGTATATCTATTACGAGACACAGTAATGAGTTATTTGCGATTGTTAATTGGAGTAATTTGTTTAAAATTGGTAAAAATTCTTCGGATTACAACCAAATCGCCTATACTGTTTGTTTCTTATTAACTTAACATTACAACGGTTAGTTAAACCTCGAGTTTTTAAACCTTCCACTTCATCTTTTAGAGTGATGATTCAACTAGGATCAAACACATATATAGCCAATCCTTTAGGGATATGTACACCCAATTATTTGTTTCGTATATACACTTAACCTTAACCTACCCTAGTTGATTAAGTTTAATTTACGTTGCTAGTTGCTTAAAGTGTAAAGTCTGTAATTTCCTTCAAAGTCTTGTGTCTCATTTTCTATCTTTGGTGAGGTTTGAATTTGATCATAGAAATGGGAACACTGTAAATACTTAGTAGTCAAAGATTATGTGATTGTAACTTCACATTCACAATTAATGGGGAATCCGCAAAGAAACGAAGAAGAAAATAAGGAAATTTACAGAAGGAATTATCCAGAATTATTATGATCGTGAAGATGGTGAAACTACACCGAGATTTGAAGTTTAGTTGTTAAAAAAGAGAAAAAATTGCAAAAAAAAAAAGTTTGAAGATAATCGTTTCACGAAAGAGCATTACCAAAGGAATTATACAAAGGATCGATTATTCGTTGATACGTCGACAAAAATCAACGATGTAGAGTATTGTAACAAAGTGGAAGATATCGCCACTTACCTTGTAGAGTATGTAAAGTTTTGGGAATGATTAGGGATTTGGACCGTTATGGGAACACCAACTCTAGGTGTTGTTTTGTTATCTTATGATCAAGACACAGTTGTAAATAGTTGTGTCTTTTGTATTTATAACGGTCGGGAAAATAAGTGTCTAGGCAACTAGTTACCTTTTAAGCATTCAATCTATGTGTTTCTTGATTTTTTATTTTAACATATCAATTTTACTCCCTATCACCGAATGATTAACCTCTGGTTTTACAGGTGGAATAAAGGAATCCAATCACGAAACATGCATGTCTATTTTGGCGTTCCAGGCCCATGTTGCAATGTCTTGTACCTTGCTTGGTTTCCGACTTTTGGTGTAAGTTAGAAGCTTCTACCCTATATCATTCTTATCCTAACAGTTGGTTAAATTCAAATGGGGAGTGATCGAACACTCATGTTGATCCCCGGCGTTCCAGGTGTGTATGTGTTGCTTCAACTGCCTGTTGGAGTGTTACTTTGGTAGAAAAGATTGTAGTATGTTCAAACCGTATTTGTCAATTCATACAAAAACATATTTACCTTTAATAAACTTGTTACTCCTTGCTTTAGTGTGGAGGTTTGTGTATCCTTGCAAGTTATAATAGATTACTTGTCATGGAACCGAGCTATTGAGCGAATTAGTTACATGTTACCACATAGGATTAGTTGAGTGATTTCAGTGTCTTTTCATCTTCCTATTTCGCTGAGGTGTGTGGTCTGTGTTACTTGTAATAGATCGTATAAATGCTTTAACGGGAAAAATATCTTTAGGGATACATTTCTGTAAAACTTCATAAAGGCTACTTGAGGACAAAAGGTAGTATTCAAGTAGTGGGGGGCATATGGGGCTATTTGGATTACATCAAATAAGTATATTTTATGCATCGTTTATCTATGATATTAAACCCATTTTGTATAGTTATTGCTAAGAATTGTTACTTAATAGTTTATATTTGAGAATTGCCTGTAATTTATGGGACTAGTAGTGAGTGAATCTTAGCAAAAGGCAGCAATTCTGGAGCTTAATGTGAAGATATTTTGAAGATTACTATTCTGAAGACCAATACGCCGTATCCATCAAGGAAGATACGGCGTATCCGTGCCTGCACTCACCAAAGACCACAGAAGATTAAAGATCAATACGCCGTATCTAGAGGACTCAATACGCCGTATTCAAGATATGGAATCAATATAATATTCTGGAAGATATCAAACGTGGTCCCTACTCCAAGAAATCCCCAATACGCCGTATCCAACCCATTGGATACGCCGTATTGAACCGACTTCCAGACATTATAAATAGAAAACTCAAAAATGAGTTTTAAGTGTGCTAAATCATATTCTCGATACCTAAACCACAAAAGTCGATTTTCAGGGGAGAAAAGGAGTAGAATAGGTCTAGCAACGTGTTTAATTCCATAGGATACATCATGTAATTCCACATACCTTAATAATCGTTCAGTTTTTGGTATCATTTGTTAACTCGGTTAGTTTACCTTGGCTAAATTATTACTCTTGTATTTATTATGACGATTGAAGGCTAATACCTTCGGGTATTAGCCATTAATATGAAGATCTAAATATTTGGTATTCGTTTATATCGATTTCTTGATTTATCGTTGTATGCATGTTTATGTTATCAATTTATACTTGTTTTCGCGCTTTTGTATGGAGACCAAATCATTCAAATGGATCTAGCTAAGTGGACGAAGGGATCTAGAGTCTGGGTATAGTCTCATTATAGTATTTATCCACTAGAATAAATAGTTTACACAAATATTGTCATTCTAGTCCTGTGTCTGGATACGCTTCGGGCTTAATAGTTAATTGGATATTGGACAATGTTTATTGAACTCCTGTTGACTAGCAGGTGCCTTAGATTAAGTTTTCAACAATAACATTCGGATTCTATTGGATAGTTGGACAGTGGTATCATACTAGTGTATAGATTGCCATTAAGCTCGGGGTTTCGGTCTAAATGGGGTTAAAGTATCTCTGAAGCTAGGGTTTAACAAGAATCACCATTGCTTTACGCTCTAAGATATTTTATAATCAAAAATAAAGGATGCTTTATGCGGAGGCTGATCTGTGACAAAATTACGTGATGTCTAGGTCTTAGGATGAGGTCTAGCCTTAGTCATTAAGAATGATTATGTCCCTCGAGAGAAAGTAAATAAGTGCACTAAATAAACAAACCTATCGGTTTCTTATAATGGTTTAATAATGGTTTATACAGTTTGCTTATGTAAGGTTCGTACCGCTCTTTTATCTTTTGTTAATTACTTGTGGTGGGGTAATCCAGTTTCTTGAAGTTTGTTTGTCACCAATAACAACCGTTGCAAGTCTCTCAGGCTAATAACCTAATTTTTCACTTAGAATTGTGGATCTTAGTCTTGACATAGTTAACATAGGATTAGAATAGAATTAACATAGATTAGGTAACCAAGATATTAAGTGATCGACACCCTACTTACCACGAAACTACTATCGATCGGGTACACTGCCCGTTAAAGTGTTGTTTTTGGTTGAGTCGACAAAATATAAATTTAAAACTTTAATCATATAAAAAACAACCCTACACTACAACACATCAGCCATCACCATTTCACACTTTCTTCTTTGTTTCTTTGAAGTACAATTCAAAAACAACAATGGCTTCTTCTACCATGTCTCTCTCATCTCCTTCTTTGTCTGGACAGGCAGTAAATCCCGTTCCATCGACCCCAAGCTTGTTTGGTGAAGGAACAGTTACAATGCGAAAAACTACAGTAAAGCCAAAGAAAGTTATGTCAGACAGCCCTTGGTATGGTCCAGATAGAGTCAAGTACCTGGGCCCATTCTCAAGTGAGGCTCCATCCTACCTTACAAGAGAATTCCTTGGTGACTACGGCTGGGACACCGCTGGACGCTCAGCTAACCCAGAGACATTCGCTAAGAACCGTGAACTAAAGGTTATTCACTTGAGGTGGGCCATGCTTGGGGAACTAGGATGTGTATTTCCAGAGCTTTTCTCTCGTAACGGTGTCAAGTTTGGTGAGGCCGTGTGGTTTAAGGCTGGATCCAAAATATTTAGTGAGGGTGGCCTTGACTATTTGAGGAACCCAAACTTAGTACATGCACAAAGTATTTTAGCTATTTGGGCCACCCAAGTGATCTTGATGGGTGCCATTGAAGGTTACAGAATCGCAGGAGGGCCCTTTGGCAAGGTGGTGGATCTTTTGTACCCAGGAGGTAGCTTTGATCCTCTTAGTTTAGCTGACGATCTAGAGGCTTTCGCCGAGTTGAAGGTAAAGGAGATCAAGAACGGAAGATTGGCTATGTTTTCGATGTTTGGGTTTTTTGTTCAAGCTTTAGTTACCGGAAAGGGACCTTTGGAAAACCTTGCAGACCACCTTGCTGATCCAGTTAGCAACAATGCATGGGCTTTTGCCATAAGTTTTGTTCCTGGAAAGTAATATATATCCATAGATGACAATACGATTCTCAAATTGTTTTCAGAACTTTCGAATATCATCATGTAATTATTGTCCATGAAATGATGCTGAACCTTATTGCATGCTATTAATCGAACAAAGTTGTAACATATATTTTTATTTTCTATCACCTGGAAACCGTATTAACTAAACACTTTGATAAGGGCAGTTGCATTTTTAAATATGGCTGATGCATTTCTATCACCTAGAGAGATGTATAAACATAACATCTTTATCATTTGGTTCAGGTGTCTTAATAATAAATTATTTTTAACAGATGAACTGATAAACTAGGAGGTAATTAATGTGTACAGATTGATAATCATAGTTTTGAAAACCGAACTGGTAAGCGAACCGTTCTGCCAATCGGTTCCTGGTTCCACCGCTCGGACTGTAGTTTAAACGGCCAAAACAATATGCAGCAGATCTGCGTTTATAGTGCAGAGTTAAAGACCGGAACCACCACCGTGGAATTATTTATATTGATGGTGAAATGCAACTGTTTTTTATATTTAAAGGAGCACTACAACTAAAGATGCATTAAAAAAACTACTAGTAATATCTTGGGTTAAAGTTATAAATTACCAACGTACTTTCAAAAAATTTCACATCTTACCAAGATGGTGGTTTTAGTATATCATTCTTACCTTTCTAACTTTATAGTTTGTACAAGAGTCACAAACCTTCTCAAAAGTCACCGTTGTTAGCCGGTTACAATTGAATAAAAACCTCCACGTCACCCTTTTTTGCCAGGAATAAACCTTTTTGAATTATTTTTTTCCACATACTTCCACCTCACTAATTTACTTGCCACCTCGGTTTTTACCTACCCTAATAAATTTTCTAACCTAACTTATCTAACCAAACGCATCACATACTTAAAATCTATTTCCCCCAAATTCACTAACATAAACCCTAATTTCATAAACGATTCAAGTTAGTTAATTGTTTCAATCCAAGTTTATCATGAGTAAAGGTAATGGTAATTATTTCAATCCAAGTCAGTTAATTGTGTTTGTAAATTAATTAAATACTAACTCTTTCTAACCTAATTTCAGGTAAAAAGATAAGAAGCTTGTTTTAACAGTCAACTTAAAACATGATGGTATATTCTCACCGTATCCCTTTTCCTACATTAATGGTGATGAAAAATAGTTAACTAATTTTGACTTTGAAGGTATGTCCTATGATAATTTACGCGAACTTGTTAGAAAGTTGGTTCATGCCCATGTGAATAGTTTGTATTATTGAAAAGTTGGGAAAACACTAAAACAAGGATTATGTTCTTTGAAAAATGATGTTGATGTTCAAGAGTTTTAAGGGTTGGGTATGAAAGCAAATGGGTAGTGGATTTGTATGTAGAGCATTATGGGTATGATGCTATGGATTTTAAAATTTCAGATGCTAAGGATTATGAGTCTCCTGATTCTAGTGATGCATACTGTTCTAGTGATGATGAAGAGGTTATATACTATGTAGATTTTTATCATGAGGGAGAGTAGATTGTAGTAATTAAGAACATAACAACTAATGACCCTTTCCTCGGTAAACTTTATAGTAACAATGGAAATTTTAGAGGTTTCATGAATAAACCTATTCTTGTT
>BQNB010140728.1:0-17374 GCA_026074375.1 Tanacetum coccineum | reverse complement strand
AGTTAAATGTTTAATAGTTAAACATTAAGGACTAATATGCAAAACGGGAAAAAGGAAAGTGAGGGTTTTTCCCCTTCTCATTTGGTCGGCCGAAACCCACAACCCAAGGGGGCATACACCAAGGGGGGGCACTTGCAATATGGTCTTTATTTTTTTTACTTTGCATTCATCACCAAGTCACTTAGCATTCGTCAAAACAGGACTTGCAAGGCACGCCTCTACAACACTTTTTGCTTCGACAAAAAGGGGGAGAAGATATGTAAACTCATCCACTAAATACTTATTTAGTGACTTTTAAATACACATGAGTTTATATATTGTCATCATCAAAAAGGGAGAGATTGTTAATACAAATATTCGCGTAAAAACGATATTTATATTTAATGATCTTCATGTTTTGATAATAACAAATATAATGTCATACTACGTAAAAGTTTACGTAAACAAGTTATTTAGTCGAAAGTTTACTTGACGACGACAAATCACTTAAGGTATGAATATGGCATTATTAAACATAGTTAATGATCAAAGAAAAATATTATCATTTGCATAAACCTTTTCTAATCAAATGATTTAAATAAACACATGATTAATTATAAGCTAGTTATGTTAATCATGTAAGACAAAATAGGATTAACCATAAGTGGAAACAATCTTTCTAAATCTTTCCAAATCTTCCCAAATCTAGAAGATCTTTCCTTATTAGTGATAAGAAATATTTTACTTCTAGAAGAATCTAATAAACTAGATTTATAAGTACAAAACAATATTTTGTTAAGATTTGGGGTTAATCATAAAAAGACAAAAGCTGTCCCAGCTGCACCCTACGGATCCAGCAAAACCAAAGGACGGATCCAGGCTATGGTGGATCCGTGCGACAGCTGGTTGGGACAGATTTTGAATTTCAAATGTTGCCTATAAATAGCAACCTTAAGTCTTCATTTTAGACAACTCTTCACAAATATTTTTCTCTCTAGCTTTTATCATTTTCATATTCTTTGATCATTATACTTGTTTCATAATCCATTACAAGTGATCAACTCATTCCACTCTTTAGTGAAGAACACTAACGAAGACGTGAAGCTTCAAGTGTTATTAGTTTAGTTGTGTCATCACGGTTGTGATAATCATTTATCTTGTATCTCTTGTGTTGTGTGTTGTGTGTATCATATGTGTATGATAGGTTAGTATTTAGGCCACAAAATACATAGTGTGTTAGATTAGTTCTATCTTGAAGTAGAACTCGGTATTTAGCTTAGTACCAGAAAAAGTGTAAGCGACATGTATGGTTTTCTTCGCCTAAAGGGAGCTTTTTAACATAGTGAAGAAAACTCTCAAGTTGGGTACTTGAGGAGTGGAGTAGGGCGAAGAGGAGCTTCGCAGCCAAACCACTATAAATCATTGTGTTAACAGTTTGATCTTTCCTATCCTTACTTGTTTATACTTTGTTAATTACTTATTTACTTATTGCATTGCTATCATATACACTTGTGTATATCTCTTGAATTCACATAAGTCAACAATCTAAGTTTTATTAATAAAACAGTAAAAACTATTCAACCCCCCTTCTAGTTTCCACACCATGATCCAGCCAGATGCGGATAGATCTACCCAGAGACACGGCAGTAGATAGAGTAGAAGTCCTTAGGTATGATATAAAAAAGGAAAAAAGTGAGAACGGGATTGAAGGCTTCAAGAATGAAAAATAATTGTAAGGATAAACGGTCCAAAGAAAGAAGCCCTTCATACACTTAGGCAGAAACCGAGTCAATGCATAATCTATCAGTAATTACAAAGCTGATTCTGGTATTGAAAATAAGTCATCATGGACCCAGTGATGCAATGCACAACCCTCCCAGCTACTCAGGCTTCTCTTAAAATAAGTTTGTTTCATTTCTCATGGAGAACAACAAGCTTCTATTGACTTTCTCATTTCGAGATTGTTGACATTGAAAAGGTGGCAGTCTGCCACAGCCTCCAATCACCAAATAGCAAATATGCACTTATAGAATTTAGAGTCAATGAGATCAATCAATAAATCTCATTAGGACACAATTCCATATACACTTGTTGTTCATCATCAAGAACACAAGCTGTACAAGAGTTCAACACAGACGCATATATAATCTGTGTGAATTAATGAGAATTAACGGATGATTTTTAAAAATATAAAACTTTTGATGTGTTTAAAAACTCTTTATGCATTAACATGTCGACTGATTTTAAAACTAGTATTCTTTAGACTTCTAAGAACTGAATGGTTCTATAAGGTCGATCTCATGTCCATTGTGGCAGCCTCAAAAGGGCATCTGGGCATGGGAAGACTGAACACGTATTGACGACTCATTTAGTCAAATAGTAACTAACTAATTCACTCTTATCGTGTTGTCTACTTTTAGACGTTCTGGTAATGAGAACTAGCAAGTACGCTGAATCTGATGCATATACGTTAGAGAATCTAACACTTTAAGCTAGAAACCCTGTCAAGGAGATTCTTTGAATCTACCTGATCACAGGTACAATATTTATACTTTAAAACAAGGAACCGGTGGTTATCGCAACCTAAAATCAACAAATGACAAAGACATATTTGTCCATACCTATTGATTATCACTAACCTAAACATGCAGGACTAGTCGATGGCATAACTATCACATTCTAGCTAAGTTGCAGTCAAGGCCACATGCTCATACTCAAAGTTCAAGGATTCATTCAAAGGAATAAATCAAGACTTGAAGACAGCTCTGAATTTCAAAGATACACTTCCACAAGATCTAATAAACAATAACTTCCTCAAAGAACATCAAGCACATGATTATAAGTAGATTAAGTCACAAGGTCTATGAGGAATATTGTCAGCCTTCAAGTGATGTCAAAGTATGAGTATGTTGGTTAAGAATTGTTCCAGTCAAGAAATATCCAAGGTTATCTCAAGGCTAAAGATCAAGATTAAAGATAAAGATATCAAGATAAATATCAAGATCCAAGATCACAAGCATGCAAAAGGATCTGCAAAAGAATTCCAAAGAATACAAGGTTGCAAGATTCACGACGTCACAAGAAGTGAAGCCATGTTTGCAATGACCACCCCTTAGGGGGAGATTGTTAGCCTTGTTTTCGTAAAGTGATGGTCATTAATATTTCCGACCCTTGTATTTAGACTAGTTAATATTCACATGAATTACCTAAGCTAATTGAGCCTAAGTTTAAGCTTAAAGCCCACCCAATGTATTATTTCGGCCCATGGAAGCCTAGTAAATGACCCATGGAGCAATCCAACCCATTGTCATTGTATAAACCCTCCCAAGCATGTTTGGGAAGGTGTTGGTTCTTCATTTTACTTTATAGTGCAAGTTCCTTCCATTCTCTCTAGTCTCTCTCTCTACATCTTTCTCTCTAACTTCATCTTACTCTTTCTCTTCTTTATTAACCGAATATGTATGTGTTTGTGTATGATGTCGGATTAGCAATAGTGTTACAGTTTTAGTTTTGAACCATTAAATTAGTTTTAATGAGGATTGGATGGTTAGATTTACTTTTTATACTTTTTATTTTATTTCCATTTTTACATGATCTCAACCCATATATAGTGTTATGGGATAATTGTGGTGACATGGTTAATCCCACGATGGTTTTATCCTTTAAAGTAGTATTTTATCTTTGAAAAATATTGTTGTGTATGATGTTGATAACAAAAAGATAAAGCCTTAAATGAATCACTAGCAAGTTACTCGTGTGTTGTGACGATGGATACCCTGTGATAAATCAGAGAAAAACAAAAAGAAAATAAAATCGTCCAACCCGATTCTCCCATTTTTATCGGTCCACTCCGGTTCATTTTTGGACGGTTTTTATTGGCTAGCCGAACCGATGGCGACTCTGATTCTGGGTTGAGCCCGTCAGTCTGGTACGGTTTTGAAAACTATATGTACTATTAACTTGTGTAGGATATTTGATATCATAACACAATAGAGATGGTTAGTGTAGCCTAATTCTAGAGAGAGAAAAGCTTTTAGTGAGAAAAAGTAATACTTGAATTATGAAATGACCAACCACCTCTTCTATGGGATGGAAGAGGTATTTATATGTCTTACAAAACCGGCCTAAGGCCTTGGTATGGGCTTACACGTATGGGTTTATTACCCGGCCCATTACCGTATGTCATATGTTATACATTAACCTACGAGCTAGGATAAACTGTAAAATACACGGGGTGACCGAGTCTTTTTCTTAAACCTAACAATCTCCCCCTAAGGGAGGTCACCCTAGAAAATACTAACTTAAGTTCAGCAATCTTTCGATTGACCTTGTGTACCAGCTCGTAGTCTTTGATTCTTCATTTGATATCTTGTACTTTGATGTAGTGGTCTTAGACTTGTGGCTTGAGCTTGTTCCTTTAAGCTTGTATTTGTATGTGATCTTGAGCTTTCTTGAGATCATCAGCCAAATGTAATCTCTAATCATCATCTTGTGATATTTTGCCATCTTGCGTACTTGTGACTTTTAGACCGACATGCTCATACCTTTCTTGATCTTGAAAGCTTGAATATTCTTTGTTCTTGAAGTTCTTTAACTTTAACACTTGGTCACTTCAAGAAGGACGTGTAGTATCAGAGTAGCGGAAGCCTTGAAACATTTACTTGAGCTTTCATGATGTCTTAAGATGTGTCAGTCGAGTATGAGCATGTGGTTGTGAAACTGACTAGTCTCCGGCTAACACATGCTACTGTTGGGAACACCTGCAGGTTTACGTCAGTAATAAACAGACAAAAGAGTCTTTGTTTACTTTCGTTGAATATGGTTGTAATAACCACGGTTCCCTATTAATCAGTATAAATATTGCCTGTGATCAGGTAGAATTCCGAAGAATCTCCTTGACAGGGTTTCGCAGCTACACTAGCCGTTCTTAATACCGAAGCGTCTCAAAGCAAACAACACAGTATGAGTGAATAAGTGAGTTACTATCTCACCGATTGAAGAGAAAATTGATTTGAAAATCAATCAACGTGTTACTTATAAAATTGTTTTTGCAACACATCAAGAGTTTTAAGCGTTTATCAAAATTCATCAACCATCAATTCATAATCTGGACCGAATCAATATCCAGTGTCACAAGTTTGATCCATTTAGGATCTCACAAGTCACCTACCATGGAGCTTGTTTGATGTTAGCTCTAGCAGGATTTCCATCTTCACTTTAAATACTTAAGTATCACTCAGATGTTCTGGCAATACCACAAGGATAATGCGTAGAACTCTTAGGATATTCCTTGTTTTCACAGTGTGTGAAAGACAAGTATATTAGAATAGTGTCCTAATGAGATTTATGGATGATCTCTTGGCTCTAGACTCAATAGTGCATTTTAGTTTTAGTGATCGAAGGCTGTAGCTGACTGCCACCTTTTCAATATCAACCAACTCAGAGTGAGAAAGTTAATAGAAATGTATGAATCTCCGTGAGAAATCAAACAAGAGTCTGTTGAGAGACCTTGAGTGGCTAGGGAGGGTTGTGCATTGCATCACTGGGTCTATGACGACTATCTTCAATACCAGACAACATCTTAGTGTTTCTGATAGTTTATGCATTGACCCGTTTTCTACCTAAGTGTATGGAGGGCTTCTTTCTTTTCACCCTTTATCCTTACAATTCGTTTTCATTCTTCAACCCCTTCAGTGCTTATCGAGACTTCATGACTAGTACCTTGTTAGGTTTTTTCCAATACTAGCTCCATCTTAGTCGGCACTATTCTCTTATTCTCACTTTTCCTCCTTTTTTATATCATACCTAAGGACTTCTACACTAACTAGTGGATCATCCCTGGGTAGATCCCTCCAGTTCTGGCTGGATTATGGGAACGAATACCTAACCTTACCAACCTTATAACTCCGATAAAATTAAATTCATGGTCGGTCTTTTGGTACAGTTCTCCTTGCCATAAAACCATTTGAAAAACTTAATCAAGGTACTTGTGATATAAATATCAAAGCTTTTTGTACCTTAATTATTTTGGCTTTTCAGAAACGCTCCCCCTCAACATGTGCATCAATATTCGAAAGTGTTTAGCACGTGAAGGATGGAGTACACACATGAGTCCATAAAATCACATTTATATACGTTTTCATATTTTAATTACATTTTCTCCCCTTATCAAAAATTTCAAACCCTTTGATATTTTGGATATCAAATGATTCAAATATGTTAGAAAACTAGAAGAAAAATGTGTCGATTATTCACAAGCCGATTGGGGAACATATTAATGCTCCCACTCAATATTAGAGGGATATGTGTTAGTGTCAAGTATAATAATTTTTGAAAGATTTTGTGTTTAACAAAAAACTCATGAAAACATTAATACATTGACACTTAACAACCAAAGATACACTTAATAATAATAATAATGTACAATATATAATATATAATATAAGATGATATTGACATGAGTATCGGAATGACAAGATCATTATGTTCTGTTGATGAGTCTGTAGACAATATCTCTTAACCTTCAACTAACAAAGCTTTCGAGACTCTTGAAAATTCGCCTGATCTTGAGCCTTCTCTTAATAAGCTTGATGAACTCTTGACTCCTCCATTTATCATCCTTAGTCCAAATCCTCCTCTCCATGCCAAGATTGAACTTGAATAGCTCGTAATCTTTGACCATGTAATCCAGCTTTTCTAGAATTCTCGTCAACATGCCATCGCTGAAATTATGCACCTCAGACTCCCGCATCATCTTTTTCTGATCATTTCTATCTCTGTAGATTATAGCCCTCAGCTTGTGTACAATGGTGTAGTCTTCTTTGAATAGAAAATCAGTTACATCCCAGCTCGGTTGTGTAATGTTGAGCTTTGTTTGATAGCTCTTAATACCGAGTTGCAAGTCTTCCACGCGTTGTCTGATGACTATGTTCCTATTCCACAAGTTGACTGTGGTGGATAGGTGAACTTTGTCGGCTCCAGATAAGTAGTTGAGCTTGCCTTGAAGATTGAGCAGGTACAAGTCTTTAAAATTACTCGGATGTAGATTTTTGAAGTCGGCTTCTGAGATCTTGTATTTTTGTAGTCAGCTCTTTGTAAAACAATCTCTTTCAAGAATGTGTAACCGTATCTGAAGAAGGTCTTGAGACTGACAACACTAAGAATCCTCATATGTGATCTAACTGCATTGCGATCTGACGGGGCACTGTGGCTTGTAATGTAGAATTCCTTACGCTTGAACCACTAGTGTGACTGAACTGATATCATAGGCACTTTCACTTTTAGTCTATAAATACCGTACTAATTCTTCGAGCCCGAAGTCTGGATAGTAAGCCACTTTCAGCTTGGATATGGACAGAGCATGCCTTCTTTCTTTATTACCTGATACATGATATTCCAGGTCTTTATGGAAGAAGTATTGAGGTTGAATTGTTACCTGACCTAGTGGACCTCCTAGAGGTAAAGGTTTGTTGATGTCATGCACGACCCGATTACCCTCAGGATTCATCAAATCAATCTGGTCTGTCAGCAACAAGTGGCACTCTTCCATTTGAAATTAAAGGGATATGTTGTTCTTGTGAAATGGTCTGACTATCTTGTAGGCTTGACCTTCCAAATCAGCTTTGACGAGCTTCGACTTCCCAATCTATTTGCAATACCATTTGATGAAGGAGCCCATATCTCTAATTTTTTGAAGTAACTTGTATTCCTCTGGATCTTTATACGTTTTGGCCAGTGCATCAGCCCAGTTGTTCTCAGTCTTAGGTAAGTCATTTGGAGGAATGACCCAGTCTGGTTCAGGTGTTTCTGGTATGTCTTCTTCTGGTACAGGCTTCAACCAGTCTGGTCTAGTCTTGATCTTTAGAAGGTGGGCAGCATTGATATCCTTTGATTTTGAGAGATGCATATCTTCTGGAATTAGATTGTCATCAACAGGTTGTTCAGATGGGGAAGCAGTAGGGATGGCAATAAAACCCGTACCCGATGGGGACCCGATCCCCAAACCCGAATTGACTGGGGAATCCCCGAGTTGACCGGGGATGGGGATGGGGACGGGGAATCCCCGAATTATGAAACCGGGGATGGGGCGGGGATGGGAATAACATAAATCCCCAGCCCCATACCCGACCCCGACCCCGACCCCGAACTTTTTATTGTACAAATATATATAAATTATTTGTATATTAATACTACATGTACATGTATATGTATAAGTTAGTAAGTATTGACAAGTATTATACTTAAAGTATATTTGTATGTATATGTCATATTTAATGAATTGACTACTTTTAAAATGTTAAGTACTAACTACATATTATTCAACTAATATTTTTTCCGAATACACACATTCGATCCATTTTATTTATATAGTATATGTGATATTTTAGTATTTACGATCCTTTAAAGTTGAATGAAATTTTAATTAATCAAACTATGTATAACGTCTACGTTGTAACACATTATGTAGATCAATTATTTATATTTTCGTTTAGTTGTGTAATTTTTATGCTCAATTTATAAGGGCGAAAAATCCTCGAATCCCCGTGGGGATCCCCGATCCCCATTGGGTACGGGGATGGGGATGTAAATCGATTCCCCGATGGGGATGGGGATGAGGCTGAGAAACGGGGATGGGGATGGTAAATACGATCCCCGAAATTCCCCGACCCATTGCCATCCCTAAGAAGCAGGCTTTTGCTTAGAAGAGCTGAAGGGAGCTTCTCGTGTGTCAGAGGTCTTCTAGGCTGAAGACTTCCAAACTGGAGGCTATTTTGAAGCAGAAGCATCAGAATCCTGCCTTTTCTTCTTGCTTCAGTCAAAGTTCTTTGGAGGAGGTGGAGGAGGATCTTGATCATCACGGCGCCTCTTGCGAGATGTATCTAATGCTTCATGAAGTTCCTCATTGTTGTCACATTGCATAGACGCTTTAAGAGCTTCATAAAGAGTTGTATGATCCGGATACGATCTGTAAGAGTTACTTTCAAACATCCGATCATGAAGTATTTCTTTCATTTAAACTTCAAAAAAATCTCTGAAGCGTTCATGAAGTGGAGTTTGGAGAGCGTTGTGAACAGCTTCTTTGACGACCTCATTGACCTGTTTGTTGATCTTAGAATACAGATCATGATGCTCCAGCTTGTAGACGTTGGATGCAAGAGCTTTAGTTGTCTTGTCTTGGAGCTGATGTTTTTGCTCAAAGTCTGCACTTCTCTTTTCTAGTGCAGAGACACGATTGGTGAGATCAAGATCTGTTATGCTTTATCTTAGTGGAGGTGGTGGTGGTGGAAGTGTTGTTGTTGTTGCATTTGTTGCTGTAAAGATTGGTTCCTGAACGGGAGGTGATACTAGTTTGGGAGGTGTGAGATCGATGATGGGAGTGGATAGTGGAGGAACTGATGAAGAGGCTTGATGGATGGGAACAGTGACCATGGATTCAACTTCAGTTTCCACATTAGCTTTTCCCTGTTCTTCTTTTGTTGATTTGTCATTAATGAATTGATCACCAAAGGTAAAAGCATCCTCGAGATTCTTCATTAATGAAAGAGTCCCAGATAAGCTTTGTGGGTTCTCTATGTGGACTTGTTCCTCAGTTGTAAGCTTCAAGTTTTCATGTACTGCAGGGTAAACTGTAGTAATAAAGTCTTCATGCATGGGTTCAGGGTTTGGTCCAGCCTGAGCCACATGACTTTGTCCAGGGTCTGATCCAGCCTGGTCTTCTTCTGGTGGAGGTCAAGACTCAGGTGTCTTACTAGGGTCTGATCCATCCTGGCCTTCATAAAGTTCAACAGTTCTTTCCTCTAGAGCCACTGTGTGTGATACTTCCTCACCATGTTCTTCATCAACATTAAGAATCTCAGTATCTGCCTTACTGGTAGATAGTTCCACATCAGCAACATTATCAGCATCATTGGTAGAATCTGCAGAAGATGAAGTATCATAGACCACATTCGCGGATGTATCATCCTGAGGTTGTGCAGAGGGTCCAGTAGATGCATCATGAGTTGCTGGAGTTCGCCTTTGAAATATGTATTGGTCCGTGATACTTTTCTTCTTTAGCTTTTGCAGATCTAGAAGTGATTGTGCAACTTGCTCTTCAAAGACAATACCTTTCCCCTTGCCTTCAACTTCTGGGAGTTTTCGGATGATCCCTGAGTCAGGTTTACGAATGGCCACTCCGTCGACAGGTGCTTGAAAAGATTCCAACCTCATTTGAATACCTCTTTGGAGATTGTATTCATCATCTTCCACTTGAGGTTTAGTAGCCGGTTGACTTTCTTTATGTTTTTCGTCAACAAGATGGTCAGACCTCTTTTCCTTATGAATTTTCTTTGAAGGAGTTGGCTTGGAGGTTGTCTTTTTTAAAGGCTTGGGCTGTTTGGCAGGGGCAGGCTGTTTGGACTTACTAGCTTCCGGAGCTTTTTTTATCTTCCCACCCTCTTTATCTGTCACATTAGTCGGGTGACGTAATTTACGGGCAGCCATTTCCAAGTATTTCTTGTAGTACTCTGAATTTTGAATGGCATCAGTAATCAGGTCTTTAGGAATAGGCATTCCAAATACCTCATCCACTCCTACTTTGCTGACAAATTTGAGATTGCCAAGTTGATAATCATTTACCGTGATGTGAACAGGAGACTGGGGCCTTCTATGAATATTGTGTCTACTCCCCAAGTAATAGATGATCAACTTGGTGAATCGGCAGAATGGAATGACAGGATGCTTAGGCTTCTTGGTGGGAATCTTTATATTGGCCATATCAGAAAAGAAATTCTTAATAGCCTGCATGAACTCTTCCCAAATAAGTTCTGCATAATCTACATTGGTTCCCGTGACAACACCCCACAACATTTAAAGAGCTGGGTGTTTGGGTTTGTCACTAGCTGAAGTCTTACTTGTTAAGCATTGGTTGATCATAGAAAGAATAGTTCTTCACGGATTATATAGATTGTTCACGTGCATCTTAGAGACAAATTGAAGTTCTTCTGGGTAGCCCAGATTGTTCACAAAATCCATAACCAGATCACCAGCTGGAGGTGACACAAAAGGATAAGCTGAATCTTTAGGGGTAATCCCCAAAGCATTGCGAAGAAGATCAACATTCAAATCAAACCACAATTCATCAAGCTGGAAGTTGAATACAACAGTCTTGTCATCCTTTCCAAGTTGTACGTAAATAGAAGGAACATCAGCTGATGCAGTGAAAGCTCTGAAGAAGTTGGTGTTTTGCAGAATGTCCAATGAGATGAGAAAAATGGGATTCTTCTGCTTCTTTTGAAGATCCATAAGAAGATTGCTCTTCCCAATAGGTAAGCGTGCCTTGATAGGAACCAACTGTTTATCCGTTCTTGTAGGAGCAGGGACATTCTCGTCAGCCATCTTATCTGCTTAAAAATATCAACAAAGATTGACAACATAGCAAATATTTGATGTTAGAGGTGAGAATTGGCCTTGTGTTTGAGTTACCATGCCTTGTTTGATTAAGTCATGATTGAATCATGTTTGAGAAAAATATATCACATTGAGTCACTAGTCATTGGCTTAAGTCAATCCAAAAGTCAACATTTGTCAACCTTGGTCAAAGGTCCAGAGATTATCCGTCAAGCACAATAACAGGTTAACTGAACCCGGATGGGAGTTAACTAATCAATTGGACCTTTGGATTGGACCTAAAAAGGTTATTGGGTTTAATGGGCCAAAACTAGAAAGTATGGCCCAAACCGCTGTCAAGAAGTTTTTTAAACCGCCATGAAGTGGTTTGAGTAAACCGTTGTGAGATGACATTGGCAAACCGCTGTGACGAGATAGTGGTTTGGTCAGCAATTCACCAAACCGCTGTGAAGTGGTTTGGACAAACCGCTGTGAAGTGGTTTGACCAAACCGCTATGAAATTCAATCGATAAACCACTACGAATAAAATATTATTAAATATTAAAAAAAATTATTAAACCGCTGTGATCAAATCGCTGTGAATATTTTATTGGTATTTAATCAAACCGTTGCGAATTAGAAAAAATTTGAAATAGCGGTTTGAATATTATAATATTAAAAGTATAATTTGATCAAACCGCTGCGATGCAGCGGTTTCCCTGTTTAATTAAAATATTAACAAAAATGGCAAACCGCTATGAAGCAAACTGCTGCCTAGATTCAAGGAAACCGCTGACAAGAACATCCTGAGCAAACCGCTGTCTAGAACATTGGTTGATGAGCGTTGAACTTAAATTCAATTTTCTATCATTTGTCTAACCTCAAACACAATCCAAGGCATCTAATCACTCCTAAAACCTTCAACAATCATTCAGAACCGCCTAAACCTTCACATTACTTCAAAATCATGCAACATTCCACCATTTAAGCCACAAAAATCTTTGAGATCCTAAAGGGGGCATGCATACTTGTTTAGGCACATGTTATTGACTTCTAAACAATAACTAAATGCATTGAAACTGTTTTCTACAACAACAAACCCCTATTTGACTTTTTCATGTCAAACTTAATTTGAAAATTATCATATCATGCAAACAAGTGATTGGGGAACGAAACCAAGCAATAAAACATCAACATTATACCCTAATGGACATATCCCATCAATAAACACACAACACATTACACTACTTTGCGATTCGATCAAAAACGAATGAAAAATCTATCATAGTACACACATGTGTTTGATCTATAGATAACCAGACATAGAATAGTGATCAAAATCCCTAATCGCATCTAAACCCAGTTACCAAACCCATTTACAAACAACATTTTAAAATTCGACTAAAATCATGTCGTTTCTAGTGATTCTAATCATTTTACTGTGTTTTGTTACAATTCCTTTAAGCTATAGTTAGATCTAAAGGTATAAAACAAGATTCAAGTGATACCTTAGCAGAAAAAACTCTAGAAATCAAGAATCGAAGATGTGGAAATTGTGGTGGCGGTTTGCGAATAGATGTGTGTGTTTGTATGTTTGACTGAGAAATGCAGGGTTTGACCAGTTTGGCAAACCGCTGCCTTAAATACTCCTAAGTTTCGAGTTTAGAATATTAGGTCCTTGTGCTTTCTATCTCCTTTAACTTTCGGTTTAAAGTATTATAGTCGTTAAACACTTTTGGGTTTTGGCAGTTTTAGACCTTATTATTTATAAACCTAGGAAACAAGTAGCAATTTGCATTTAAGTCCCTAAAGATTCTAACAATAGATAACTTTGGCCCTTTGAGTTAAAATTAATTAACTCCTCTTCAAATTATAACCCCTTTTAAATAAAAAAACCTTTTTAGTTAATTGTTAGAAGTATTATAGTGATGTTTTGGATACTCGTTTGATGAATTAAATTTGAAATCACTCTCCCCCTCAAACAATGACCTGTTTTCTATTTAAAGAGCAGTAGTCATTGTTTGAGTGGACAAATTTATTGTAAAAGCTCAAACTGATTAATTTTAAACAACACTTTTTCCACCGTAGTTAACACAAATAATTTTGAAGAATCAATTAAGAAATATTATTTGGTTAAAAAGAAGACTTCTCTTCTTTAAGAAATAACGCACTAAAATGTACATTACTCTTTTAAACAAGCCATGGTTATGTACAAAGTATCCATAACCCATTATGCATGGATATGAAGTAATCCATGCCCGGGAAAAATTAATTACCCGTTGTCAGGAACAATTGTCTTTTTGGAGACATGCTTTCCTTAGATTGAAAACCGGGTTGCAGTCTTAAATAACTGCAAGCCATGAAGACACGTTTTAAAGGTTTAAACTTTTGCTCGAACTTCATTTAAAGACCCGTTTCATTATTGAATGACATTTCTAGGTCCGTAAATATTATCGATTTTCAGAAGACATGTCTTGAAAAATATTTTGGTAATTTCTATTTTCTGATTTTTATGGTTTTTGTAGGTTTTATATTTTTGTATTTTTTTATTGTTTTAAAATATGTACATAGGATACATGAAGACTATCCTTTACTCATCATTTTCTTCTTAAAGACGTTTAAGAGTTTTCGGAGACATATTCTTCATTCCAAGCCGCGGGAGTAGAAATTCGAACCGCTCTCTTGGTAATGCTTTTGTGAATATGTTCGCAAGTTGATAATCCGTCGTCGCGAAGTAAAGTTCAACCACATTGTTTTCCACTTGCTCTCTTATGAAATGGTGACGTATGTCGATGTGCTTTGACTGGTAATACTGGACATTGTTGCAGCAGAGAGCAATAGCACTTCTGTTATCATAGTACAGAGGTATATTATTGAATGCAAAGCCGTAGTCCGTTAGTTGTGATCTCATTCAAAGGATTTGAGCACAACATCCACATATGGCAATGTATTCAGACTCTGTTGTTGAGATAGTAGTGCTTTTTTGCTTCTTCAATGACCAGCTCACTAACTTGTCTCCAAGAAACTGAGCACTTCCCGACGTACTTCTGTGGGTATCTTGACAACCTGCATGATCAACGTCTGAATAGGCCGTTAGTGCCATAGTGGTGTCTTTCGAATACCAAAGACCCCAGTTAATGATTTCTTTGAGGTACCGAAAGACCCGCTTAATTGCTTCAAGGTGATTTTTAGTAGGCGAAGCCTGATACCTAACACACATACACACAGCAAATACAAGGTCTGGTCTGCTGGCAGTGAGGTACAATAGTGAACCGACCATACTTCGAAACCGAGTCTGGTCAACTGGAATCTTTAAGGGGTCCTCATCCAGCTTTGATCGATCCACCATTAGTGTATCTACAGGGTCACAAGAATCCATTCCATATTTCTTTAAAATTTCAAGAGCGTATTTGGATTGGTTAATAAAGATGCCTTCGGAACTTTGAGAAACTTGTAATCTTAAGAAAAACAACATATGCCCCATCATTGACATCTAAAATTTTGAACTCATCTCTTTTGAAAATATGTCACAAGCTTTAGAATCAGTTGAGGCAAATATAATATCCTCTACGTAAATTTAAACGAGAAGAATATGTTTGCTTGTTTTCCGAGTAAATAACGTTGGATCAACTACACCCTTGGAGAACTTGTTGTCCAGAAGAAACCTTGATAATGTGTCATACCACGCCTGCCGAGCCTGCTTTAAGCCATACAGAGCCTTCTTCAGACGATAGACGTGTGTAGGATGATCTAGATCTACGAATCCCTCTAGTTGACTGACGTAGACTTCTTCTTTCAGCTCCGCATTTAGAAATGCAGTTTTGACATCCATCTGGTAGATGGTCATGTTCTTGCTAGTTGCATTTGTAATAAAGATTCTGATAGCCTCTATCCGTGCAACCGGTGCAAATGATTCCTCAAAATCTATACCCTCCGTTTGACGATATCCCTTGGCTACTAACCGTGCTTTGTTTTTTAGAACATCACCATACCCATCAAGCTTGACTTTGTAAATCTACTTGAGAGAGATTATCATTACATAGTTTGGTTTTGGTACTAACTCTCATACTTGAAGTCGATCAAACTCGTAGATTTCCTCTTGCATAACTTCAAATCAGTAGGCTTCAGCCACGGTAGTCTCAGAATTCTTGGGTTCGGCCTTTGAAAGTACAAAATGGTAAAAGCACCACAAGGCATCGGTAGCTAACTGTTTTCTGGTGGATACCGGACGAGAAGGATTACCAATTACATTATCCATCGGGTGATCCTTGGTCCATTTTCCGAGATGATCATGTGGTTAAATAACTTGGTTGAATTCAGCTGAACAACCATCCCCTCATGTTGACTCTACAGAACTAGGTTCTGGAGCAAAAGGGTTTACAAAGGAATCATTGTCAGCTTGAGCATAAGGGTTGTCTTCGAAAGTAGGTCCAGCTGCAACACCTTGATGTAAGACAGAAGCTTGTACTTCTGAGGATGACGGTGAATGACTTGTAGAAGGTTCATCTTGATCAATTGTTGTAGAAGAAGGTCTACCGGCTAAAACACCTGGAACTTGAACTGCAGGAGGTACCGGTCTTTCAATACTCGAGGGTTCAAAGTATTCATTGAACATCGGTTGGAATAAAATCTCCAGATCTTTATTGGTTGGTGGTACATAAGGAGCTTGAGGGACTAGATTTGGTATGAGCATTGAACTAATTTGTCCAGGCGTCATCAAAATAGGCTCCGGTCCCGTACTGATGTGCACAGGAGCCATATGCTCAGTTAGCTCATCGAATTGGACGTGAATTATTCTATGATTCGTCAGGTTCTCTTGTTGTAGATTCTATAACCCTTCCTATTGGGAGCATAACCAACGAAAATCCCAATATCTGCTTTTTCTTTCAATTTTCCACGATCTTCGTTGTCATTTGTAGGATAACAAAGAGCACCAAAAATACGGAGAAATGTAAGATCAGGTTTCTTACCATGAACAAACTCATATGGGGTTTTGTTGTGACGAGTATGAATTAGGGATCTGTTTTAGGTGTAACAAGCAGTAGCAACAACTTCTGCCCATAGAAACATCAGAGATATAGAGAATATTAGCGTTGTTTGAGCATCTTCCACAAGAGTACGATTCTATCTTTCGACAATGCCGTTCTGTTAAGGAGTTTTCGGAACATAATTTTGGTGAGAGATGCCGACACTTTCATAGAATTCAGTCAGAACTTGGTCAACAAATTTTGTTCCATTATCGGTTCAGATGTATTTGATAGTTTTATTAAGACCAACTTGAATTTGATTTAGAAATTTAATAACAAACTCTGGAGTTTCATCTTTTGATCTCAAAAACTTAACCCATGTAAATCTTGAATAATCATCAACGATGACCAAAATGTATTTCTTCCCATTAATACTTTACACTCTCATTGGTGCACACAAATCCATATGAAGGGTATGTAAGACTTCCATAATGGTGTTTTCAGATTTGGGTTTGTAGGTATACTTCTTGCTATTTCCTAGTTGACAACCAGAGCAAAGATGGTCTTTCTCAAACTTCAACCTTGGTAATCCTCTTACCAGATATTTTCTTGCAAGATCATTGATGGTACCGAAGTTCAAATAATTTAGCAGACGATGCCACAACCATGATTTGTTCTTGGAGGCTTTTGACAATAAGCATATTAGAGAGGACTTCATCATGTCTTCAACAGAGATAGTGTACAGATTTGAGCCACAAGAGCCTTTAAGTAAATCCACACCATCTACATCTCTAACATAACACGAATGTTTTCTGAATGCAACTTCAAGATCTGAATCACAAAATTGTCCTACAAAAAAGAGATTGTGCCCAAGTCCTTCCACATAATATACCCTAGAGATCACATTGTCACCAATCACGTAGTCTCCATAACCAATAATAGCACCAAAATGATCATTCCCGAATCTAACTGTCCCGGTGAACTTTTTTACAAAATTCTTGAGCCGTGAGCGATTTCCCGTCATTTGTTTTGAGCAGCCTGAGTCCAAATACCAAAAGACG
>BQNB010140727.1:0-17375 GCA_026074375.1 Tanacetum coccineum | reverse complement strand
GCATTATTAACTGATAGACCAACAACATTAAGTTTAAGACTACCAGTATTAACATCAGGACTAGCAGTATTAACATGTTGTCCAGAAGCATTAACATCTTTAGCACTACTATCACCTTCAAACTTATCTTGTTTTGCATTCTCATTATTTGGAGTATCTTCAACCTGCTTTTGAGCATCATCAGCAGTTTTTGGTTCACCATCTTCAACATCCTTGGTAGATGAATCAACGTATGAAGCATCTTTCCAAATTGGCATCACAATGCAATCTTGACTGATTTCTTCTGATGTACCTGCATTAAGTTCTTCTTGTGTACCTGCAGATTCATTAATGATTGTACCTGCAGCAACTGGTACATAATTCATAGATTGGGTTAGAGAATCAATGTCAAACAGCCACTTTAGACCATTCCCTTCTATCATAGGCTTATTCTCTAAAAACCAAATATGTAAGTTTTCTTCTACCCTCTTGGTTCTAGTGTTGTATACCCTAAAAGCTTTACTACTCAAAGAATATCCAACAAAGAAACCTTCATCACTTTTGCCATCAAACTTGGTTAAACTGTCTAAAGTATTAAGAATAGTAACATGACATCCAAATGGTTTCATAAAGCTTAGAGCATGTTTAAAACCTCTAAAAAGTTCATAAGGTGTCTTGTTATGAGGCTTGACTACTAAGACCCTATTTTGTACATAGCAAGTAGTACTAACTACTTCAGCCCAAAATGTGGTAGGTAACTTAGAGTCAGCTAACATTGTTTTAGCAGCCTCAATTAGTATCCTATTCCTCCTCTCAGCTACATTATTTTACTGAGGAGTCCTGGCTATACTATATTCTCTCTTAATACCTTTTTCTCTGCAAAAATCATCCATAACTTTGTTCTTAAACTCTGTTCCATTATCACTTCTGATTATTTTCACTTTCTTATCCACTAGGTTTTCTATTTCTTTGATAAAGTTCTTAAGGATCTCACTGGTTTCATCCTTAGTTGTTAAAAAGAAAACCCATGTAAACCTGCTATAATCATCAGTGACTAATAAGCAATACTTCTTATGCATTAAACTACTCATAAAACTTGGACCAAACAGATCCATATGAAGCATAAACAAAGGCTTAGTAATTGGATTCAGAACTTTGGACTTACAAGAAGCTCTATGTTGCTCCCCTTTAAGATAAGCAACACAAGTTTGGTCATTTTCAAAACGTTTTGTAGGAAATCATCTTACAAGATTATCCTTAACAAGCTTGTGTATGTTCTTAAAATTAGAAGATAAAACAAGACATTCAGTGTCAGTAAAAAGGACATAGTTCTTTTTGTCACACATCTGTAAGATACTAAAAAGATTGAATTTTAACTCATTCACAAAGTATACATCTTTAAAATCAAGACTATCAGTTTTAAGTGTTCCTTTACCAGAAATTCTACCACCATGTGTTCCTCCTCCAAATGTAACATAACCTCCATTAAATTCCTTGAAATCTAAGAGATAAACTATGTTACCAGTCATGTGCCTTAAGCATCTACTGTCAAAAAATCCTTTATCATCCATTAGTGGCTTGCCCTTCACATTAAAATAAGGAAATTAGTTTCCTTTGGGGACCCAAGCCATTACTGACTTAGATTTGCCTCGTGCATCAATATAATTACTTTTCTTCAAAGTGATTGATGCACTATCAGGTTTGGTAGGTCTCCAAACCCAACATGCTAAGGTCTTTATAACATTTGCCTGATTTACCCAAACATCATTAACAACTGCATAATTTGGCTTATCAGTTTTAACTGCTTTTGGCCTAGCAGTATTAACTGCTTGTGCCTTGGCAGTATTAACTTTATGGGTAAACCTTTTGTTAGATAATACTATTTTTGATTGAAAGGGTCTTCTTACAGTTGATTGTGCTGATTTTGAAAAACGTGACATTGGATTAGCACTATAAACTGTAGATTTGGGATAAGCAGTATTAACTGTCTTGGCAGTATTAAATGGTTTTAGGCCAGTTTTCATTAAAACTGCTCTTGGAACCATGTTCCTTTGAGCATTAGGGTGAGTCCTTTTGGTAGTATAGTTGTAGTTCACCTTTGTTATAATTATTCTCATATACCACCCTTTCCCTTTGATGGTATTTGCAATGAGCCTGCACATGATCAAAACTCCCACAAATAAAGCAAGCTTTGTTATACATCACAAAATCACTTCCTAGTTGATTGGACTTCTGTCCATTCCAATTTCTTTGATTCCCCCTAGGAGTTTGTGATCTATACATCTCAGCATACCTAACTGACTTTTTAACTGGTTTTTCATGATTTTTAGGTTTGACAAACTCTACCTTTTTATCAACAGGAAAAACAGTTTCTTTATCAACATTAAGTGAAGACTCAACAAAGCTACTTGAGTCTTTTGATACTTGTTCTTTTACCAAAGAGTCATCAGAATTTTCCTTAGAATCATCTGATTTTTTATCACAAACAACATTAGACTTTTGATTACTATCCTCAGAACCATAAGCTTTGAATTCAGGCTCTTTGAATTCATCAAGACCAGAATAAGACAGATCAAGCTTTTTAGGTCTATTATAGATTAAAGGATGGGGTGGAGGAACAACATTATACCCCAAACCCTTTTTACTTTTGTCAGTTATCTGACTCCCTAACAACTTGTCTAGGTCTTTTGAGGCTTTATCAAATTTCTTAATTTTAAATTCAATGCCCTCTTTTTCTTGCTTAACTTTTTCAAACTCACTTTTAAGTACATTTATTTCATAATCTTTGCAAGCTACTTCCCTTTTAAGAACTGCAACTTCTTCACTAAAAAGAACCTCATTCTTTCTATATGTGATAAGTTGTTCTTCTACAGTTGCTAAACCTCTTTTATAAGTAGCTGCTGTAAATTCAGTTTGATTAAGCTTAACAATCAAATCATCACACTGTTTCTTAAGAGTTTCATAGTTTTTCAGACAAGTTTTAGAGCAAGTTTTATCATTGTATACCTCAGAGTCTGAAAACGCCATTAGAGCCATGTTTGTCTGAACCTGTTCTTCTGCCATATCACTCCAGTCACATCCAGTCAAAAACCTACAAACCTACATAATTCTCCCAGCAATTTGCCTTTGAAGAGGACTATCATTGTTTCCTTGCTTCCTAGTGTTGTCTTGATATATGAACTGACCCTCTTTGTTCCTTAGTGCTCTACATTCCCTGGTAAAGTGTCCCATGTTGTGACAATTGAAACACTCTACTTTGGATTTATCATACCACACAGTATCATTAGCATTGATGAAATAATTTCTGCTTCTGTTCTTTGAAAGACCCGTTTGCCCTCATACTTAGCAAAGACTGCCACATCAAATCATTGCCTTCCCTAATCATCTGCATGAATTTGCTCTAAGTCCTGTTGTAGGAGATTAGAACCATTGGGATTCTCAACCATGAAAGCATACACTGTATTATCACTGAAGTTAGCAATACTAACTTGAGGACAAGCAGTGTTAACATTAAGGCTAACAGTACTAACTTTATGCAGGATTAACAGTATTAACATCATTAGTATTGCTAGTACTTGGAGCATTCATAAAGGCCAAGTTTTGAGCACCACTACTTGCACCAACAGATTTTTTTACATCTTGTTCAACAATTTTAAAGTTGTTGTACAAATCATCAATGCTTATTGTATCAATATTAGCCTTATTCATCCAGACTACAACATGAGTACTCCACTCAAGAGACAAGCTGCTCAAATTTTTTGAATTTAAGTCTTCTTGAGTGATGACCACACCTAAAATTACAAGCCTACTAACAATCTTCTGGAGCCTGTTAAAGATAGAGTCAACTGAGACTCTGTGCCTGATGCACTAAAATTTTCATATATTTTTGATCAACAGTGTCTTCTTCTTTCGTGGTGTTTTCTTAGTGGCTACATTACCATCCAAATCGTGTTTTCGATAGTAGCAACACATTGTTTTAGGCATCAGCGAGGTACTGACTGAAAGTAAGTTGATGTTCATTGGGAAGAGCAATGAGTAGCAAGCTTTTAGCCTTCACATCATTCTTCTTGTTGGTCTTTTCTTCAGCAGTTACAGGTACTGACATCTTTGTAACAGAAGTACCATTCTCTTGTGCTGTTTGTGGTACAGATACCCATGAGTTACCATTCTCTATGATCTCCCATAGAGCATAGTCTTGTACCTGGAAGTACTGCTTGATTCTTATCACCCACATCTCATACTCCAACCTAGGAGTTGAGTATTAGGTAGCTTAGCAGTAGTATTACTCCGTGCAGATTCAAATTCCATAACATCTAGATCAAAAGTTTCATCTAAGCAAAAGCTTCTGATACCACTTTTGATGCCCAAACCTTGATCGATTTCCTTAGCTTGACTAAGTTTAAACATTACGTGGATAAATCCAAAATAACTTGTTGTAGAAACTTTGTATGTATACTAAAGTGTATGCGGAATCTACACCTTAATATCTAGAAGTATTATGAATAAAACAGTAATTGTGAATGAACAAAGTTATAACCAAACGCTCCAATATTATTAAGATCAATAATACGAGTACTGCATGCTATACTTAGTGGTAATAAAAAACCTTGAAAGCATTTAATCTACTTAACAACTATGAAAACTTATATCTTAACTAATGCCCTAGAGCCTCCTTTTATAGACTAAGGAGTCAAGTCGGCTTACAACAATACTAAGAAAAACATAAACATAATAGAAATATTCTGATACAATCTATTCTATAAATAACTTCTAATCTTCATCTCCAAGTAATCTTTATCTCTGTTATCTCTGACTTCACTTAGCAGTATTAATCTTCTCTTGGCAGTACTAACTATCACGAACATTATATTCCTTGTGCAACATGTATAAACCTCAGTTAATACTGTTAGTTATAATCTGAGCAGTACTAATTCCTTGAACTAGAAGTACTAACATGTGAAGATTTATTCCCAACAATCTAGATATCAGTTTTCATATTAGTATTCATAGTTTGCATAGCAATCATAGTTAGTATTCATAGCTATTTTGTAATTCAAAATAATATTCAATATATTGAAAGTTTAGTAAATATCTTGTTTTTACCGTTTCATTGTTCTTCTTAGTATTGCAAACTAGATTCCACATAGTTTGTGATATTCTCAATCTTAGTTTCTACTATAGTTGTCTTGGATCTATCCAATATAACTAAGCTTTAACAAGATAAGTAAGATCTGTCAAGAAGGGATCAACAAGTGGTATTAGAGCTTGTTGAGAAACTCTAAATAAGAAGAACACTATATCTACACAAGATCTCATAATCAAAGAGAAGATGGAATCACAGTCAGAAACTACCCAAACAGTGTCTACACTAAAACTTCCTATACTCAAAACAGGAGACTATGATCTATGGAGCATGAGAATGGAGCAATATCTTACTCACAATTGATTATCTCTTTGGTATGTTATTATTAAATGGTATGCACTCTGCTATTTATCCTCTAAAGAACTAAAGTCCCATCACCTCCCAAAACTGCAGAACTAAAGCTGGCAAGAAAGAATGAATTGAAATCAAAAAGCACTCTGTTGTTAGCCATTTCTGATGAGCACCTATTGAAGTTTCATAGAATCAAGGATGCAAAGACCTTGTAGGAAGCAATCAAGACCAGGTTTGGAGGTAACAAATAATCAAAGAAAATGCAGAAAACCATTCTGAAGCAGCAATATGAGAATTTTACTGCATCAAGATCTGAAGGACTGGATAAAACCTATGATAGGTTTCAGAAACTCATCAGCCAATTAGAAATTCATGATGAAGTTATCTCCCAGGAAGATGCAAATCTTAAGTTGCTAAGAAGTCTACCATCAGCTTGGAACAATATTGCCTTGATCATGTATAACAAAGCTGATCTAGATGAGTTGAGCATGGACGATTTGTACAACAACTTGAAGGTATATGAAGCTGAGATTAAAAGCCAATCAAGCTCAAACACAAATTCTTAAAATGTGGCTTTTGTATCTTCAGATGATACTAGTAGTACTAATGAAGCAGTTAATACTGCTCATGATGTTCCTGCTGCTAGGTCAAAGGGACAAGCTTCTTACTCAACCTATGCTGATGATGTCATGTTTTCCTTCTTTGTCAATTAATCTAATAGTCCACAGTTGGACAATAGAAGTCCGGATTAGATTGATACTGAGACCTTGGAAAGAGATGGATCCAAATGCCGGTTGTCATGCTTACCAAGAGTGTGAATAGATACATAAAAAGACAGGAAGGAATTCGAATTTTAATAGGCAAAGCAAACTATTGGCTTTGATAAGATTAACAGGTTGATATGCTACAGACAACTGCCACTATGGAGATGTCTACTTGATACGAGAAGTGTAGGGCACCAACAAGAGACATTAGGGGAAATAGAAATAAGAGAATGCTCCCAAGAAGGGCGTTATACCATGAGTACTCCTGTAAATGCCTTATAGGTTTTTCAATATGGATAATGTGGTTATGTTTGGAGATTTAGGCTCAAATAAGGACTCCACAGATTTTTACTCTAATGGGCCCATTTTGTCTTCAGGTTTTCATCAAGTTCATACAAGTTTAGACTCTGAGGTTACATAACTTGCTCTAGAAGGATTGTCTTAGAAATTTATATGAAACCCCTTCAAAAACAGTATGATCAACAGCGTGATTGCCCTCTTATAAAATCCTAATCTAGAACTTATTGGTTTATCAATTCTAGTGCCTTAGAATCATTAGAACTAGAAGTGTGTTATTCATCGAAAAAAATGAAGCTATGTATATGAAGAACTGAAATTGTCATTTTTAAAGTATTGGCGTGTGTCGCAAGGTTAAAGAGAATATCCTATTAAAAGACCTTGCAACAAATCAGTTAGATATGAAGCATTAATAAGAGAAAGATATTATGAAACTTAACTAGAAAAAAGTTTGAAATCATCAGCTATGAAGCTAACCTAAAACTGATAAAAAGTCATAGATAAGTGTGTTAACAACAATGATCTAATGTTGGTTTTTGACTAGTCCAAATAAAATGCAAAATGAATTGCATGATTGTCATTCTGAATAAAGAATGTCAGAGTGTTTCTGAAAGTGCATCTGATAGTAGCGTCGAATGGAGATCTGAAGAGAAAATACTCAAGAAAATGGATAGTTTAAGAAGGTTGCAGAGATATCATCATAGTTTCCCCCTCTCTACCACTGGGAACTACATTCCTCTTGATAGACCTGACTTATCTTCCTTCCTCTGGATTAATTATGATTTGTCACCATATACAGACTAATTGAGTGAAACATCTATAGTAATGGGCGCACAGACAAGAATGGAATCAACTGTCATCTAATCTATTAAGCATAGTCCAGATCACAAGACCTAAAGAATTAGTCCCCTCATTGCTGCTAGCTCCTTAAAGAGTGCAGTCTGGATAGAAATGCGATTGGATAGTGTGGTTTAGAACCCTCAAATCTCCATACAGCACCAAATCACCAGTAGTTTTACACATCACAAACATCAATTTTTGTCAAATCTAGATGAAAGTGAAAACTGTTAAATAAGAAAACACACATAAAAAAAGGGGACCACAGAAGAGTATCCTAGGAAAAGATCACAAGTCCTAGGGATATAACTAGAAAAACTGTGAATGGAATGAATGACTCAGAAACTAGGAAATGGTTTTGAGTTCATAAGAAGCTTGTTTTGTATGATGAATTCTTAACCATTTATCAAGGGACTAATAACTTTTATGAGAATAAAATGGTATGGAAAATCTGTGTTGGATAATATGGGAAGGGTTCTGGTCATGCAGGGAAGTTAGACCAGCATGGAACAATGCCTCGAGGGATGAACCAGCCACAAAATAAAATTACGCACCCACATCATAAAAGGAATATTTGTTCCAATCACGCAGTTGTAACAAAGCCAGGACAAGATACTAGTTACTGCAGCTGCTAAGCAAAGCTCTCCAAGCGCAGCAACATCAATTAGTACTGCGTCAGGCGTCTGTTTAAATCAACTGTTGTCCCTAAAATCAAAAGTAATATGTAGCATTACCCAAAACCATATTCCAATTTTAAAGCACATTCACCATAAGAAGGAATTTTAAAAACCGAAAAATCAGCAGCTAGAAAACTAATAAATCTTAATAAAAAAGTTTATACCTGCTAAGGTATCATAATGTAACTAACTGGCTGAAGAGCCATAAGTATTAGTTAGGTATCATTAGCTGCGGGAAAAGGGAAATGTTGTTAAGTCCTTCAGCAAGCTGGATTTGGAGACCAACAAGAAAAGTATTGATGCCCATGACCTCCAAATACATGTAACATAGCATGCCCTAAAATATTTGACTATGTTGATTCCTTAAAAGGCAGACTCAAGTTAGTGAAGCTTTGGGTCCCCAAGAGAAAACTAATTCATCTGCTCTTATATTGAGTGGCAGGGTAATCCACCAATATCTTTACATGATCAAGGGATTTTTTTATATTGATGCTCTAAGGCATATGATAGGAAACAAGTCCTACCTTACAAATATCAAGACAATAATGGTGGAATTGTTGTATCTTTGCAAGAAGTCCTAAAGGAGTTAACTTCTGATTTGCTAGCATTAGATTACTTAATCTCTGAAGTATTGTTTGAGGGGAGGTTAATTAAGATTGGATGAAAGGAAATGTAACATTCAGCAGAAGTGGATGAAGGGTCAGGACAACCCACTGATCCCCAACACACATTTACATCTGCTCAACTCTCTAATGAAGAACCAATCACTATTCTATCACAATCTTAACCTAAAAAAACTTAAAAACCTAGGAAAGCCAAAGGAGCCACTAAAGATACTCAGATCTAGTAGACCTATTCACCTTGTTGCAAATGAGACTGTCTGTTAGCTTTAAAATATGGTGACAAACACGGAATTACATTAGTTTATTTATAACGTGTCACATAGGGACTAATAATGACTAGTTACGATAGTTATGTGGCAACTAGACTTCTTAAATACCACCCATCCATACCTTCCATGGAGGGGTATAGATCACATTTGTAAAAATGTTTGTGCGTGTAAAAGTGTGTGTTGCGTGTTCATTTATTTCACTTTTATCCAACAACATACACTCTATCCCAACTCTTTAACCTTTTCAACTCAATAAAATGGCTATTTCATATTTATTTCACTTTATCAACCTTCCCATCAGTTTGATAATATCCCTACAATATTTTATTTCTTTAGTATTTACTCGTACAATTGGATATCAGAGCTTGCAGTGCGGTGTTTCGATATCAAGTGTTCTGTTTGTTTTTTAGGTACTGTCAAGTACTATTATCGTGGTTATTTTTTTTTCTTGGGAAAATATCATGAAAATAAGTTATATGTTGTTGTTTATGTTTTTGTTTATGCTTCCCCTTGTGCTTCAAGACAGATATAATGAAACAGATCGGTTTATTGCTTATTGAGGTTTTCTTGGTTGCATCTTTTTTATTTTTTTGACAAAATGACAAAATACGAGTGTGACCTGCTTTTGTCTGAATGGTCTACTACGTTTTTTGGTATTGCATTTTATTTAAAATATATGATTAATATATTAATATTATTTATTATAAGTATTCATATAAATATCGTATACATAAAATAATATAATCAAGTAGGCCAAGTTGAAGACCTTTATGTTGCACATCTAAACGACATGCTGCAAAATTTTTAGAAACATTGTGTTTTTTCTATCAAGATTGCGTTTTGTTTCTGTTGCCGTTTTTGTGCTACAGAAAAGGGTTAGCATTTTGCTTGGTTGCGTTTTGCTACCCACAGCCAAACCGAGTCAACTCGGTATTTACCGAGTTGACCCGGTCAAACTCAACTGAGTCCATAACAGACTCGAAAGTTAAACCACATAAACAACAACATCAACAGCCATCAATCCAATCACCACAATCCAACAAATCTATACCTAAAACCCATCATCACACTACAAACAACTTTCAACATCCACATCTCTACTACAATCAAAAAGTCGAGACATAAATTAAATCAGGATCGTAGATTTGATTCATGTTGAGGAATTAAACCATCAGAATCTTTATAAGATCAAAGCACATGAATCATAACAACATCGATGCAAATGCAAATGGAAAGACCATCTTGATATCTCGAACATAAAGAAACAAGGTTTATAACAAAAACTGTTATAACCTACCTTGTTCGTTTAAATCACACAAATAACAAATATAAACCTTATTCCGACCACCTTTAGAATAGGATCTTGAACCATATTGCCTATTTATTCTTCATTGGGTTTGTACCAACTGAAAACGTTCACTAGTAAATCAAAAGGGTTGGTTTGGTTATTCATCTTGTGGGTTCGATATGGAGAGAAAGCAATGATAATGATGAAAGTGAGATCTGCTATTTTCTTTTGGAAGAGATGAGGGTGATGGCTGCGTGTAACAATGTATGTGCGATTAGGGTTTCTTATTCCCCTAACAAAATAGGGTTGCAGAATTAGGTTGTAAGGATACAATTAGGTATAAGAGAAGGAGTGGACTGGGTATCATTTTAGGCTGTTGGAACATTAACAACATGGGCAAATCTCATAATTATAATGGTCCGAGTATTATCCAAATGTTGGCTTGGAATTTTTTGGCTGCCCCGAGTAAATGACAGACTAACTGGACCGAATGTAAGCCAAGTTTCATTGACAAAATGGGCCGAATTGTTTAACAGTTGAAGTTATGGGCTGCGTATTTATTGGATTCGGTCGGGTACAAAAAACACTATCACGACAAGTTAAGCTAGACGATGTGTATTCGTTGATGACATTCAAAAATAACATTTGTTCTAGTTTAACGACATTTTTGAACAACAACACAACAAACACGATACATAACACTAAAACGATCCGAAAAAGATTCAATAAATGACAAACGGCTAGAGATTCGAATTACGATGACAAGTGATCACGAAGTTAATTTGGTATCCTTTATTTGAGCTTGAAGTTAGATTTCACGAAGGCGTCTACTTATTTCATCATCGAGACTTCCTTCTATTTTCTACCCCTTTTCTTTAAACCCAATCTATCGATTGATGACTTGCTTGAACGTATATAGCTTATGATTAAGACTTGAATTATCTAGTTACCAGCAGTCAGGGGTGGTTGGTTGCAGACCTGGATAACTATCACTTAAAGGAGTTACGTTGTAGTACTCAGTGTCACACGCAGAAGTCGATGTGGATAATTTCAAGAGGTGTTGTACTTCTTATACTTTTCCGGTGGGGTATAGAGTACTTATAGATTTAATCTTGCACCGTTCTTCAATCAACAACAGTGCAAGCTTAAGTAACAAATTTGGGGGATTTCACTTCATTTTCAAGTTTGGTATATCGGGTTTACTTCACCAAGTGATCACAACAATAGCCGACAGAATACGAGGTTGGTAAAGTTAGCCAGAGAATTTAAAGGTTGAGATGTAATCAGCAATTCTCACGGGATTCCAAGACAATGGTACTTCACAGTCTAAGCAAAATCTCAGACAAAGTTAACTTTCACTGTCTAAGAAAATCTTCAAAGTTCTTCGAATGACATATCATTCACAACGACGCCTTGATTTATACCTAAGAGTGTCTGGATTCTTGCATCAACTCCTTTACGGTTTGTGAAGTCAAGAGGGTAATGATTCTATTATATATCAAGATTTGTGCTTATGACAAGAACTTCTCGAGTATATGGACGTACACGACAATGATGCTTCTGAGAGTTCGCAACCATCATGGGGGAAAAGTGTACATGCTGGGACTTAAGTGCTTTGATGTTACCATCTCAACTTCCAGGGGGAAGTAGTGTATACTACTTCACGTAGAATGGTTTGTGAAGTATTCTGCAAACGTGAGTATGACCAGTTGGTTGATTTCATAGTTGCCACCACCGAAAAATATTACACAAGCCCTAATGACAAGAAGCAGTGGGTCTGTTTAGTGTGGTTTGACTTTACAAAATTCCATGTGCACTTTGATGACAAGTAGAAGTATTGTTCAAAGCTACATCCAATTTGTTTTTGAATCTGATCAAGATAGGGATGTTGTTTGGGGGGAAGCTGATCAGAAACTTCGCCAAAAAGAAGTCTATGAGTAAGGCTTTTTTAAGACATTACTGCATGAATTGGGGGAAGTTAATGCCTAACCCTCATGCATTATACAATAGTTCCAGCACAAGTTAAAGACAATGAAGATCCAAGCTGGAATACAAGTCTCAAGACCAGGAGAACTTAAAAGACAACTTCAGCTTTGGAAACGACTTCTATCAATTGTTATTTGTACTGTTAGGAAATTGTAAGGTACATTCCGTATGTGTCCACATATTAGGGAAGAATGTTAGCCTTAAAAATATGGTGACATAATCCAGAATTGCATTAGTTCATTTAAGCCGTGACACCGTAGGACTAATAATGACTAGTTATATTAGTTATGTGTCACTAGGACTATAAATACCCCTCCTTATCTTCATGGTGGGGTGAAAGTCACTTTTTGTAAAAGGTGTTGTGTGATGTTCTTCTCTCTAACACACACATACTTACCATCTTTTTCCTTTATTCGAGAGCCTCATCACCATCCACTTATCATCCACTACATCCATCACCACCACTACCACTTCTATCGTCATCACTACATGTACCACCACATGTACCCACATGATTACCATTACCATCATCACCACTACCACAACTACCGGCCTCACTGTTCATACCACCGCTAGTGGACCGTAGGGAGGACACTCCCGAGTCTGAGTTACCACCTTGTAAGAGGTTATGTCTGACTGCTCTCACATCGAGATATAAGGTATGGGAGAGTTCGACTGCTGCTCCTAGACCTGCTGGAGGTCATGGGATAGACTATGGGTTTATCGGCACTCTGGATGCCGAAACCAGACGTCAGAGAGCCGAGGAGGTCGGCTATGGGATTAGAGATACTTGGGTAGACCCAAGAGAGGCTGCCGAGGAGATAGCACCGGTGACCCTTGAAGGGGTCAACACTAGGGTGACCGAGCTCGCTGCGGTGCAGGAGCAGGACACTCAGGACATTTATGCTGTGATCGAGGATGCCCAGGATAGGCAGACTCGGATATTTCAGAGTGTTGAGACGTTGATTGATGATAGGCAGTACCACTATGAGACTGCACGACTGTTAGATCAGGAGGCTCTAGTCTCCCGAGAGGCTTGGGCACACACTATGGGACTTAGTTCGGCTGTCCATTATGAGCTTCAGGGATACAGGACCCACGCTTGGATGCAGGATCACCGTATCGATGCGCAGGATTCATTGATAGCGGCTCTGACCGCACAGGTTTCATCACTGCAGGGACATTTGGCGACGGCTCTAGGCGAGATCCGAGCACTTCAGGCTAGAGATCAGGCTCGTGCGGATGCTCCCGAGGGCACTGGTAGTAGTGCCTAGGTTTACTTTCATGTTCATAGCTATCATTTGTAGCCGGCTAAGTATTATGGGTTTTATTCCCAGCTAGCACGGCAGTAGGACTTGTATTTTTATTTCTTGTATCAGACAATCATGTATGTTTTCCAGTTATATATGATGTGTTGTATTATGTCATGTCGATCTCAATTCTGTTATGTGTTGTGATCCCAGTCATGTTATATAATCACTGTGTGATGTGATTCTGTTATATATATAACGTGTTGTATTATGTTATGTCGATCTCAATTCTGTTATGTGTTGTGATCCCAGTCATGTTATATAATCACTGTGTGATGTGATCTTGTTATATATATGTTGTACCCATGTCATGTTGTGAGGTTTATGAAAACTCACGTGTTTTATATTGTTGTGATTTAGAACAATATGCCACCAAGGAGATCCTCTGCTACTGCAAGGGCTGCTGCTGCCCCTATGACAGCTGCTGCTGTTGAACAGCTAATCGAAGCAAGAGTGTCTGCGGCACTTGCTAATCATGAAACTCTTCGAAATAGCACTAATGGTCATGGCGATGGGAGCCACAATTCTGGCACTGGAATCAGAGGAACCACACGCACTCCGCGTGAGTGTACGTACAAGGATTTTCTGAATTGTCATCCACTTACTTTCAAGGGCACTGAAGGGGTAGTTGTGTTGGCCCAATGGTTTGAAAAGATGGAATCAGTATTCCACATAAGCAACTGTGCTGTGGAGAACCAAGTTAAGTTCGCTACTTGCACTTTCGTTGGAAATGCCCTTACATGGTGGAACTCCCACATGAAGGCTGTTACTCAAGATGTTGCTTATGCCATGGACTGGAAGACACTGAAGAAGATGATGACAGTCAAATACTGCCCAAGGGGTGAAATCAAGAAGTTGGAGATTGAGCTTTGGAACCTAAAGGTGAAGGGTACTGACATCACGAGTTATACTCTGCGTTTCCAAGAGCTTGCACTAATGTGTGGACGTATGTTTCCTGAGGAATCGGATGAAGTTGAGAAATATGTTGGTGGACTCCCTGATATGATCCGGGGAAATGTGATGTCATATCGGCCCCAGACAATGGAGGAGACAATTGAGTTTGCCAATGATCAGATGGACCAAAAACTCATCACTATTACTGAAAGGCAAGCTGAGCAGAAGAGGAAATTAGAGTATAATGCTGGGAACAATCAGGGGCACCAACAACAAAACAAGAGGCAGAACACTAGGAGGGCTTACACTGCTGGGCCTGGTGAAAAGAGGGAGTACACGGGATCATTGCCCTTGTGTACAAAATGCAACTATCACCACAAAGGGCCATGTGCTCCTAGGTGTAATAAATGCAAGAAGGTCGGCCATCTGGCTCGTGACTGTAGGAGTTCTGGTCCCAATGGTAATAATAACAATCGGGGGAACTCTGGAACAACTCAGAATGCTGGCACTTGCTATGAGTGTGGTGTTCAGGGGCATTTCAAGAGAGACTGCCCGAGGTTGAAGAATAAAAACCGTGGTAACCAAGGTGGGAATGGCAATGCCCCAGCGAAAGTGTACGTGGTGGGCAATGCGGGAACAAACCTGGACTCCAACGTCGTTACGGGTACGTTCCTTCTAAACAACCGCTATGCTTCTATCTTATTTGATACTGGTGCCGATAGGAGTTTTGTATCTACTACATTTAGTTCCCTAATTGATATCACACCAACTACATTGGACCATTATTATGATGTTGAACTAGCCGACGGGAAAATAATTAGGATAAACACTATCATTCGGGGTTGTACGTTAAACTTCTTAGATCATCCCTTCAACATTAACTTAATGCCCGTAGAACTTGGAAGTTTTGACGTCATAGTTGTTAATAGGATTGCGTGTTAGCAAAATACCATGCTCTGTCATTGATTGTGCGTCCGACAGAAGACGTTCTGTATCCCTGCGCGGCGAAATCGAAACCCTACATTGAGTCCATGGTCGAACAAAGTAAACCTCAGGGAAACGCGGGACTCGATTCTTAGAACATCATTTCACGCACTCAAAACCTCCATAAATACATTTGTTTGAAAAGGATATCACTGTCCTTTTTGTCACATGGTTCAGCTATACAAAGGATACATTTGCCAAGACAAAGTCTGGTAGAGGAGTAAGCGACTTGAAAGAACGCTAAACCAATCATTGCGCTACAGCATTTTCTGAAGGTATTTCTTGAAGATTTCAGCCGCTGTCCTTCCACCGACTTCTGAAAAGTGGAATATTACCCAGATCTCACCTTTTCGGTACCATAGTGCTACAACCCAGTAGACCACTGAAGCACCTATCGACTTGGCTCCTTTCCGAATTGAAACAGAATTGCTCAGTAAGCAACTGCAAGAGTTATCCGACAAGGGCTTCATAAGACCCAGTTCCTCACCTTGGGGAGCTCCGGTCTTGTTTGTCAAAAAGAAGGACGGATCATTCCGGATGTGCATCGACTACCGGGAATTAAATAAACTGACGGTGAAGAATCGTTATCCTCTCCCAAGGATTGATGATTTGTTTGATCAACTACAAGGATCCAGTGTTTATTCAAAGATAGACTTGTGGTCAGGTTATCATCACCTCAGAGTACGAGAAGAGGATTTTTCAAAGACGGCATTTAGGACTCGGTATGGTCATTACGAGTTCCAAGTGATGCCATTTGGTTTGACAAATGCACCTGCGGTATTCATGGACCTCATGAACCGAGTGTGCAAACCATACTTGGATAAGTTTGAATTGTCTTTATCGATGATATACTTATTTATTCAAAGGACAAGAAGGAACATGAAGAACATCTTAAGGCAATTCTAGAACTGCTTAAGAAGGAGGAGTTATATGCTAAGTTTTCAAAATGTGAATTTTGGATACCTAAGGTACAATTTCTCAGTCACGTGATTGACTGTCAAGGCATTCATGTGGATCCTGCCATGATTGAATCTATTAAAGATTGGGCATCTCCTAAAACACCAACGGAGATTCTTCAATTTTTAGGTCTTGCTGGATACTACCGAAGATTCATTGAAGGGTTTTCAAAAATCGCTAAGCCGATGACTAAGCTTACTCAGAAGAAAGTCGCCTTTGAATGGGGTGACAAGCAGGAAGCAGCTTTTCAGACATTTAAGAATAAGTTATGTAGCGCACCTATCTTAGCTCTTCCCCAAGGAGTTAAGAACTTCATTGTTTATTGAGATGCGTTACATAAAGGATTGGGTGCGGTGTTGATGCAAAACGAGAAGGTGATTGCTTATGCATCACGACAGTTGAAATTCATGAGAAGAATTATACTACTCATGATTTGGAACTTGGTGCTGTGGTGTTTGCTCTAAAGATTTGGAGGCACTACATGTATGGAACCAAGTGTACGGTGTTTACAGATCATAAGAGTCTACAACACATACTAGAGCAGAAGGAGTTGAATATGAGGCAACGTCGTTGGTTAGAGTTGCTCAGTGACTACGATTGTGAGATTCGTTATGACCCCGGGAAGGCAAATGTCGTTGCTGATGCTTTGAGCAGGAAAGAGCAAATTAAACCATTAAGAGTCTGAGCTTTAGTTATGACTATTAGTTTGGATACAGGAATTACTTTGGTTCAAATTAATGTTGAGGATCAGGTTACTCCTACAAAGGTCAGTGCTCAACAAGATCAACCTGAAGATCACTTAAGAGTTCTTAGTGCGGCTAAGGTTCTTGCAGATGCAGCTAGAAAAAGAAGGGAAGTTGTAAATGTTCAATCTTATACTAGAAGAAGGAGGACAATTAGTACTGGCAGTGGTGAAATTAGTACTGCTAAAGAATCAGTTAGTACTGATGGTGCATCAATGCCAGTTAGTATTGCTGGTATGGTTCAAGAAGCCAGTACTCCTTCATCGGTTGCAACAAAGGATAAGAGTAAAGTCATTATGCAAGAGTCTGAGTCTCCAAAGAAGATGAAACAGA